>PVHP010041253.1:0-15496 GCA_004024765.1 Zapus hudsonius | reverse complement strand
ACTCAGGGAGAGCCTGTCTGAGAAAACAAGAGGCTAATTTTTTTTTTAATCCTGAGTGTCTTCATGAAGTAGGTGATGTTACGCAGAAACAAGTTTATAGCAAGCAGAATAATTATGCTTGGAAACCATTTGTGTGTTTCATAGCTAGGGGGATGGATTTTGAATGGGTAAGTATTGAAGTGTCATACTGTGAACATAAACACATATGTACAATTATGTGTCAATTAAGAATTTTTAAACTAAGTGTCATTGTTAAGGATGTGGTTTGTTGGACTTCTCACACATTTCTTTTCAAAAAAGAAATCTTAAAAACCTGGGCATCTAAATCATTGTTCTTCCCTGTAACTTCCTGTGACGCAAGCTGAAGCTAACTTCCACGGAATCAAATCTGTGAGGGTCCTGAAAGCAACTCTCTGGTCCCTCCGCGGTGGCTCAGGTCCCATCTCTCCTCATCCACACTGGGAGCTGGGAAACCAGCAGGGAGCTTCTGCTTAGAAATTTTCAACTCAGATTTTGAGTGTAGTCCTTAGTTAATTTGTCCTTGAAGCCCTAAAAATGGGCCCCAAAACGGCATAATTTATCACTTTTCTATTTTAATGATCTTTTGAAATATTGATCCGTTCTCCAGATCAAGGCATTTCCCCTCACAGACAAATGAGCGAGGGAGGGTCTGCTGTGTTTGCCCAGCCCTGATGGAGAATGGCCTCTCCTCCATCCCCAGCTTGATTCCCGGGCGCTGATGGCGAATTGCTTGCTTCACACTCTGTAAACCAGCACCTTAGCAGGGTTATGACTCCCCAGACCCTTCCACCAATTTAAGGGTCTCTCTCTTCATGCCAGCCTCATGATGTGAGATGGATCACCAGTGAAATTTTCAACCTAGAACAATAACTCTGAACTCTAAGAATGGTTCATGGTGTTTGGAAGTAATATTTTTTTAATATTTTATTTATTCATTTTCAATCAGAGATATAGATAGGAAGAGAGAGAGAGAGAGAGAGAGAGAGAGAGAGAGAGAGAGAGAGAGAGAGAGAGAAACACCAGGGCCACCACCTTGTGGGTCTGGCTTATGTGGGACCTGGGGAATTGAACCCAGGGCCTTAGGCACTGGAGGCAAGTGCCTTAACCACTGAGCCATTTCTCCAGCCCATGGAAGTAATATTTAAAGAAATTTTAGCATGGCTTTTTATTCCTAATTCAACAGTTGAGTATTATCCAGGGCTCTCAAAATGGTCCTCTACCTGCAAGGATGTTAAAATTGCCTATGAATTAGGGTAAAATAAACAAATTAACTTAATCTGAAATAATGTGATTGCTTTGTTTTGATACTTAGTGATATTTGATGTTATCCTTTATTAGCTTTTCATTGGCAGTTTTCGTAGATGAACACATTGTAGTTTGATCATAATCCCCTCCTATCTTCTTCTCTCCCTCCCTCACCCACTCTTTCACTAGCCTCATTTCTGAGGATCTTTTTTTCACACCCTTCTGCGTCCTCCATGTGAACAAGCTGAGGAGCGCAATGTCGTGGAGGTCTACATTCCCCCAGAAACCCACGAAGTCTCTTGATAATACTAAGTAGCAAGAATCAGCAGAATTTTCAGGGACATTCTAAAAATAATATCCATAACCAAATGAAATCCTAATCTCTTACAACTGTTGGGGGGAAAAATTGTGGTCTGAGATCTAATCACAAGAAACTGACCCCGCTTGATTTTAAAATGTATCAAAAGGCCAAACAAAATCCAGGGTGCCTCTAGAAAAATATCAATCAATAATGGTATTTTCTGAGACAGATCCCAAGGTAAATGATGTTTGTTAAAACACTACTTTGAAATGAAATAAAAGTATTGGAAACACTTTAAGTCACTTGTGGTTAGTTGTAGGTTATAGGGATTATTTACTTAATTTTCTGCTCAGTAAGGATTCCATGAGTATACAGTAGCTTGGTGCAAAATTATTTGAAAATGATTCTTTTAAAAATATAAGTGCTTAGTGTTGTACCATTAAACTGGTATTGGGCAGGACTCCATGGTTGATCAGAAGAGATACAGTATGCCCTTAGGATATTAGAGGCATATTGATGGTATTAGATTTTCTTAGGCCAGCTACTTATGTGTAGAAAACCCATTGTCACTTCTGTAAAATATGTCAGAATGAAGTAGAAGCTAAATGTTAACTCCAACCTCTTCTGGCTTGCAATCACTATGAATCTGTCTCTCATATTCAGAGACCTGTGCGATTTTGAGATGTCCCTCACATTTCCCGTGGGTTACTGGAGTGATATTGTCAGGTGATGGGGAGAGACTACCCCCTGGAAGTTGGTAGATGTCTACAGTATCACTCTCCCGGGTTTTCTTACAAAATGCTAATATTCTTCACTAAGATCACATGGTTCTTTGAAGGTATACACACAGACATACTTTCCTCTGTTTGTGTCTGTGTGGTGCTGCATCTGGTGGCGTACTGACGTATCTCTTGACAGTCAGACATCCAACGGATTTGTAAGACTTTCTTTCACCTATGAACCCAGTAGGTTATCCAAATATAGCACCACTGTAAAAAGTTGATTTAATGTTTGCTGCTATCTTTATATGCTATTATCTTATTTTGTTCCCATTTTTGGAGTAATCGTTCTGGGCTATAGAACTCTTCTAAAATATTTCACCATTCAGGAAATCTTAAAACTGTATAGCCGGGTGTGGTGGTGCACGCCTTTAATCCCAGCACTCGGGAGGCAGAGGTAGGAGGATCGCCATGAGTTCAAGGCCACCCTGAGACTACATAGTGAATTCCAGGTCAGCCTGGACTAGAGTGAGACCCTACTTCAAAAAAACAAACAAAAAAAAAAAGCTGTTTCCACATATACCCATATGTGCACACAAACCAGGGTCACTCACAAAGTGAGCCACGAATTAACTCTGAAGACAGACAGCCCTGGGGAGCTAAGACTCTAGGAATAAAGTCTGCATCAATGTTTCACCCCGAGCTAAGGCAAACTTTTAAAATACCATTTACAATCCCATAATGGACAAGTCAACAGTGAACAAGGTGTTTGGTGAGTTGTATGTACATCGCAAATAGGAAATTTCATTGCATTCATAGCTAGAATTTACACCACGGGAGAATGCAGACTTGACTTTGATTTTCATCGTTTTCAGTCCAGCTAACTACCAACAAGGTTCGGTGAAGTCTATTCCTCGGAGCTCTTATGGAATATACACGGCTGCCATAGCCTCAACAAGAGATGGTTCAAGTGATCCCAAAGACTGTCCTCAGGTTGCTTTCAGACCAAGAGTTGGGAATTTAGCAAGGCCGTCCTTCAGCTCACAAATGAGCCTTTGATTGCATTGCAGACATTGCAGGAATCCATCTCTTTATACAGTAAAGTTCTTCCTGGAAAATAAAAAAAAAAACCCATTCAGATTTTTATGTATCGAAGTTTTCTTTCCTACGGACACATACACATGATTCTTCCAGTGACGTCTGACAAGTTCACTCGGTTTCCCCAGCCTTCCATTATGTAGTTCAATACATTTCATTATGCAGCTTGGATATAGCTGGCTGCTAAAAAATCTTCATGATTTGAAGGAATCCCTTTAAAATGCAGAGAGTTACCCTTTAGTTATTTGGCAAAACTTTGAATTTACCTGTGACATTTGAAAACATTTCTGTGGGAAAAAAACCACAAACAATAAATGCCCCATAGGGCTGGAGAGATGGCTCAGCGGTTGAGGCACTTGCCTCCAGTGCCTAAGGCCCAGGGTTCAGTTCCCCAGGACCCACATGAGCCAGGCCCACAAGGTGGTGGCCCTGGTGCTCTCTCTCCCTCTCTCTCTCTCTCTCTCTATCTATCTATCTATCTATCTCTATCTATCTCTCTGCTTGAAAATGAATAGATAGAATATTAAATATAAATAAATAAATAAATGCCCCATTTACCTCACTTATGCAGAGAATTATAACCACGGAAAATAAAATGTCCTCACCTCACAAGCAACAGGTTTGGATATATTTCAGCTAGTCCCATCCCATAAGGTTGCTGTCTCTTCTTTGACACCTCTTAGCATCTCATCATGACTTTTCAAAACGGAACTTGAATTATATCTACCTCTTTCAATCAGGTTTTTTTTAAATATTTTATTCATTTTCAAGCAGAGAGAGAGAGAGAGAGAGAGAGAGAGAGAGAGAGAGAGAGAGAGAGAATGCACCAGGGCCACCACCTTGTGGGTCTGGCTTATGTGGGTCCTGGAGAATTGAACCCGGGGTCTTAGGCACTGGAGGCGAGTGCCTTCACCGCTGAGCCATCTCTCCAGCCCTCAATCGGGTCTTTTTTGACACTGAAACTTGAACTCTGTCAAATGTTCCAGAGCTCCCCAAATTACAGCCTGGCCTCCAGAGGTTTGTCCTATGGTCGCTTGGCAACTCCATTTCCCGTCGCCTCCTCCCTACAACTGCTACAACGGCTCCAAGCACTTCCCACACCAGCCCTCTCTTGCCCTGGTTGTTCATTTCTTCACTCTGCCTTGTTCTCAACTATTTTAAACTGATCAAACAGAGTCATGGGCTGGATAGATTGCTTAGTGGTTAAGGCACTCGCCTACAATGCCTAAGAACCCGAGTTCGATTCTGAGTTCGATTCCCTAGTTCCCATGTAAAGCCAGATGCACAAAGTGGCGCATGCATCTGGAGTTTGTTTGTAGCAGCTGGAGGCCCTGGTGTGTTCTCTCAATCTCTCTCTCTCTCTCTCTCTCTCTCTCTCTCTCTCTCTCTCTCTCTCTCTCTCTCCCTCCCTCTCTCCCTCTCTCCCTCTCTCCCTCTCTCCCTCTCCTTGCAAATGAATAAATATATTTTTAAAAAGTATAGTCATGGCTGGGTGTGGTGGCACATATCTGTAATCCCAGCATTTAGGATTCAGAGGGAAGATCGCCATGAGTTCAAGGCCACCCTGAGACTACATAGTAAATCCCAGGTTAGCCTGGGCTAGAGCACAACCCTACCTCAAAAAATAAAATAAAAAGCCAAAGTCATCATCTGAGGACAGTCTTGAAGATCCAGTCCTTTAGAAATCTGTGATCCCCACAGGCAGGAGAATTGTCTTTTCCTCGGGCCTCTAAAGCAGGTCACTTTGTCCATTCTTTGACATTTAATCATCCAGGTTGTCATTGTAATAAATGCATCCATCCGTCCCATCTCTAAGACATAGCATTCTCTGTTGTATCTTCTGTGGTTCCTTTTCCTGCACAGGGTCTGGTCCATTGAAAGGGCTTCACAACGTAGTCAAATGACAATAGAGACCCTTGAGAAGTCAGAGAAGAAAGAGCTTCCAAGGAAACAGGGGAGTAGAGAGGGCTTTGAGAGGACGGCTATCCAGATAAATAACCGCTCTCAGCAGGAGAGAAAGATGCCAGTGAGGGGATATTGGAGACCGGTGGCTCCCTAACCAGGCAGATTCTTAGAATCACCTACTGCAGAAATGTGAGCAGACCTATTGAATCTGCATCCCACGGAGTGGAGCCCGGGAACCTGTGGGAGACTTAGAAGTGTTCTACAGAGATGTCACGGCAAAAACAGGCTTCATGGTGACGGCCTCAACAAAGGCTGATGAAGTAGCTTTCAGGGGACACCTGCCTGGTAGTTCTGATTTAGCTGGAGAGATGGCTCAGCGGTTAAGGCACCTGCCTCCAGTGCCTAAGGCCCTGGGTTCAATTCCCCAGGACCCACATAAGCCAGACCCACAAGGCGGTGGCCCTGGTGTTCTCTCTCTCTCTCTCTCTCTCTCTCTCTCTCTCTCTCTCTCTCTCTGTATTTCTCTGCTTGAAAATGAATAAAATATTTTAAAACTATTTTTTAAAAATTTAAAAAAAGATTAGGAACTAGTAGACTTTGGGTAATCTTTTTTTAAATATTTTATTCATTTTCAAGCAGAGAGATACAGGAGATAGATAATGAGAGAGAGAGAGAGAGAGAGAGAGAGAGAGAGAGAGAAAGTTCACCAGGTCCACCACCCTGTGGGTCTAGCTTATGTGGGACCTGGGGAATTGAACCTTGGGCCTCAGGCACTGGAGACAAGTGCCTTAACCCCTGAGCCATATCTCCAGCGGGACTTGGGTAATCCTGATGGTCTCTCCCAACACTAACTTCCTGCAACTGTAGGTAGCAAACGAGCTATGGCTCCCTTAGGAAAAGAGGGAATAGAGGCCTTCTAGAATGTCCTATGGTAAAGGTGTGGCCTTGGGAGACTCGACACCTTTAGAATTTTGCACAGTGTGATGCCTGGAACCAGCCTGACTGTCCCCGGAGTGCTTGGCCCCCCCCAGTTTCCTGCGTGTTTGCGTATCCTTATGATGTAAGGATCACAGTCCTTAATTAAACACATACCTTAAAAAATAACTATGGTGATAATGGTTTGAGCACATGCTTCCAGAGTATCCATTATGTCTCAGGCAATATACAAGGCACGAGACTTTATTTTGGACATTTTTAATCTAGTCATTATTACAGAGCACTTCCTTCAGGTTTCCTTCAACCTCTGATATCTTTCCTTCATCTGCTAATAAGCATTTTATTCCTTAAATCAATTTCAGGCCCTGAGAACATACATGCAATGATACGTGTATGCGTTTGCTTCACTTCTGCGCAGCAATCTGTTACCTTGTGTTCAGTAAGTGTTCAATGGCTCTAGAAGACATAAATCATCCTGTGTTTTCTTTGGCCCTATTGAAACTAATTAGAAGGCTTGCTGTCTGCTGTTGATAAATGGATGTCTTATTTATTTTGATTTTAGTAGTAGAATTCCTCTGATAAATCCCTCTCGGGTCACTTTTGCCCGAGAAAACACAATCTTAATAGCTATGTTAGAAGAAACAAACACGTCGAAGACAAGAAAGGTCAGTTGATGGGGTAAAACAACCCCGATCTATGTTCCTTGCTTTGTTACTCAACTTGTTTTAAAAATAAAGGAAAACACAAAAGAAGGAAGCGATGATCCTGAGGACGCATTGCTGTGCCAAGCCTCAAACTTTTTTTGGAGCTCAAGTCAAGACCTTAGAGAGCATCTGTCTACACTCTATTTCTCTAGGTTGGCAGAGAGTGATGGAAACCCAAAGTAAGACTCCTTCATTCAGCCAGAATATTACTAAATTACTTATCTGGGGGACTCCTGACAGCTCCCGCTCGCAGGGGGCTGCCCCGGGGAGTATGATTTGAGGGGCGCCAGGAAGGCTCTCAGCTCCAGACAATCTCCTCACCCTTTTCATAGAAGTCACCGTGGTGCCAACAGGCTCTGATCAGGTCTAGTTGCTGATGAGCCTCGCTCGGTAGGTGGTGCAGGTCTCAGAACTGCGAAGGCGAAGTGTGTCTGCAAGCGCATGCCTGTCTTCGGGATCAGACTCAGGATTTCTCTTCCAAAAGCTGCCTGTGCTTTTCAGTTGAATCTGTAGACACTGAGCCGCCTTCAGTTCCCAGGTTGCCTCCCAGACAGCTCCCCCAAGGAGGAAGCGGGGTGCTGGTACCTTTCACTCCGCACCTACAGCTCTGGGTCGTCTGGGGTGTTATGTCGACCAAGTGCAGAGTGATTGGCTTTAACTGATCATGCATTCCTGGGCAGGTCTAACCCCCATCTCCTTCCACTCCCTTGTGGCATGGAAGAGAAACTCTGCAAACGGAAGCAGCCTTTGTTTTGCAATGAATGAATCACCCAAAGTCAGAGTGTGTTTGGGTATTAGAACCGATAACCCTCAAAAACTATGGCGTGGTTGATTTGTGTTGCTGCTAAAATTTGGTCTTGATGAGAAATGGAAAGACACCTGACTTAATTATGGAACAGAGAAGCTGGAAGCCGAAGGCATAGGCTAATTTATCAGGGAATAACTTTGCAAGGATAAATTGTGATGCAAAGAGCCCAGTGGGCTAAGCCCGTGACCTATACTGCATTCCTTTTTTCCTGTCTTGTCTGGGGAGCTTGACCTGTGGCCATGGAAGTGGAGGGCAGAAGCTAGAGGAGTGGCCAAGGGCAAAGGTCAGACTCCGAGGAGAGAATATGGACCTTGAAGAATGGCGGTCTAGGCATGTGGCCATCGGCCTGCTGGAGATCAGTGGATTTTGAGTTACCCGTTGGTTCATATTTTCCACAGCTCTTTTCTCTATTTTTTACTATCTTACCCTTTCGAAACATTCCACATAGACAGACTAACTGACCAGTGGTGTCTTCATCAGCTAGATTTTTTTTTAAATATATATTTATTGTCCATAATGAGTTGGGGAAGCTGATAACTGGAGTAAACAGACCATTGGCATGAAACATAGTCTGCGGCCATGAATAGGCTGAACACAGGTCCTACTGGGAGAGATCAGCTAGGTATTTTTATTTGTGTTGATCTGTTTGTGTTTATATTGACAGTGCAGAGACAATTTACTTACTTCATGGATTTTTCAGAACTAGGACTCATTCGCTATGGTTATGCTATTAAGAACTCCTAGACTATTGTGGGGAAAGATGAAATAATAGCGTCTCCCACAGCCCCTGGTAGGGCTCTGGTAGTAGCGGCCCCTCTTTCCTCTACAAAGAAACATGCTTTATGGAAACAGAGTTCTGTAATGCTCAGGCCCCTTAGCCATGGCTTCAGGGATATTCACACATAGCCATACCCTCCTCAAAGCCTATTAAAACAGCCTCGTGCTTCCAGTAATCCTAATAAAGATAATTTCAAAGTACAGCCCCCAAGTTCCCTATCTAAAGTGCCATCAATCATGTTATGGTGTTATATTGAATTTTCTGTAATGAGAGTCACTCCTCACAGCTTTTCAGTCTCTGTGTGGCATTCTTTCTTCGGGGCTGATGTTACTTAGTTCGAGGCCGGCAGGAGGTCCTTGCAAAGAAGGCAATGGTAAATTGGCAGTTCGTCTGTACAGCTTCATATACCCTTTCCCTGACTTTTTTCCCTGATGGAAGCTCATTTGTTTACAAAAGAAACGAGGACTGTTAATAATTGGTGCATCCACGAGAGAGCTGTGGCCCATCTAACCCTACCAACCCACCGTAGACCGATGGTCGAGATCCTGGCAAGAGAGGAGCCACCACAGTCATATCGTGGAGGATCCATAGGGAACCCAGCAGACAATGACAGATGAACAAGGGACCTATAACTACAGCCATTCAATCAACACAGGATAGGCCAATGAGACAGAAACCAAGGATTTGAGACATAAGGACCCCTAAACTCGCAACATTAAGACAGCCTTAATACTCACCCACCACGACTCAGGGAACTGAGCGGAAGAGGGGGCGGAAAGATTGTGAGAGCCGTGGTGGGGGAGACTCTCCAGAGGCATGGCACCCCTCAGTAACAACTCACTTGGGCCAGGAGGACCGGGCTGAGTACTAGGATATCCAGGATCCCTTGCCACAAGGACTAATACAGACAGCCCACAGGATATCCAACTGATCAGGGAGGGGGAGGGGGGAATTTGGGATAACAACTCATGGTTTGCCCACTAAATCATGTAACTCATTATGGACAATAAATTTATATTTAAATAATAATAATAATAATTGGTGCATCCAACCTGTATTAGGGACCACGTGTTCCCACCTGCAACGCCTGCCCCTTTTTAATCTCACAAACATCAACTCAGTGAGGAAAAAGAGAGAAAAATCCTACGTGCCATTCTTGCTGCTTCTGTTTGCTTGTGTGCTTATGATGTTCCTACTCGGACATCAGAACAGCCATCAGAAGAAAGAGAGCTCCTGGGTCATGTCTGGACACGTCAGGATAAGTCTAGTGGTGTGTGACTTGGGCCTTCAGCTTGTCATCCTCTCTGGGGAACTTGGGTGTTCTCTACAGCATGCCAGCTAAAAGACATATCACTATATGTGCCGGGCACATATAGATTACCTTTTCCACTTTCTATACCATTTTGGCTTTCTTGCTTTAGGGATGAGTGATATGAAGCTTTTACACGTGCTACACAGCACAGCTGCTTAGATATCTTTTTTTTTTCCTTTCTTGTATTTTTTTCCATGAGCCATACTGCCTCTGCTTTCTTTGCCTTAATCCATCCATGGTTCCCAAGCCACTGACTTTTGAATGTTTTATGAAGACAAAAAGGTACATGGGAAATTAACGTTACCAGGTTGTCCTGATGCGGCTAGCAGATGGGAGTTCTTTGAAGCTAGTGACAATATTACACACTTTTTATTTTCCATGTTTTGGCTGTTCCCACAATATCTGCCAATGACAGGTGCTCCTTGAGACGTAACAATCCACACAGAGAAGTTGAGCTGGGTGTAGATTGGACGTTCATTTTTTTCTAATGTTCAAAAGCTGAAATCTGACAGCCATGGTTGTGAGAAGGAGCATCGTTTATGAAACTTTATCTTCCTTAATCCATTGTTCATCTCCAAAATATCCCTGAAGGGTTTTTTTTTCCCTCCTGAAGAAGAAGATTGCTTCTCTGTTGATCTGTGTCCCTGCCCCCCAGAGCTTCAAGACGTCCATTTAAATTTCAGATACAGGAATTATCCAATTTAGAGAGGGAAGGGGAGAGCTGTTCTTATACAATCGAGAACATACCAACGTGTGAAATGACTAAAGTGGAGCTTTTCTTACCAAAGCAGGGTCTAGAGGACCCCCTAAATGTTCTCTCTCTCCCAGAAGCACCTTTGTTGAATATTAAGGCTCTTTGGGGTTTGTTTTGTTATGTTATGAGCCAGGATCTCATTCTAGCCCAAGCTGTCCTAGGCTGACCTCAAACTCACATGGATCCTCCTTCCTCTGCCTCCGGTGTACTGGGATTAAAGGCGTGTGCCACTGCATCTGGCTAGACTCTTTGGAAAACACTGAAAATTCTCCTCCAAATTCTGGATTTTTCCAATAGTGACAAATTATGTCTCATTTGGCTAATCAATAACTGAACTCACTCACTTCCCGGGCATCTTACTTATCCCCTCATTGGCTAGTATTTTCAGCCCCTAGGGTCAGTAATTTCAAAAGTACTTTTGTTGTTATGAACTTGATAAATTCAGTGTCTGTTGCCCTGTATGTCATAGACCAACGAAATACTGCATGTCCAAAGAATAAGTACATTGTTTACTTAATCCCATAGACCACTGAATTCAGAATTGGTTTGATTTAGCTGTAGATATAAATACAGCCAGTAGAGGTATGGGTAGCTCGGTTTTAGGCTCTAAGCCCACTTCCCCTATCTGCCATTGCCTCTCCAACGGAAGAGTGATGGTTTTGTGCATTATACAGCTCTCCTCATTGTTCGGATGGGACCAGTGTGTTTTTGAAGCTGTCTTCATTCTAGATGTCAGGGGCGAAAGCTTTTGGGGGCCTTTGGAAGCACCCCCTGGCTTAGTCTTGGACGGCACCTGACAGCCTGCCAAGAGGGGCTTGGCTTCATGAGTTTCAGGAGGGAGTCCTGATTGGCTATTTGCACATCATGCCCACAGGTTCTTGTCAGAGACCAATAAGTAGCTCCCTGATTGGCCAGGAGCTCTCTACATATTCTGTAGCATATCTGCAGGAGATAGATGAAGAGATGAAGAGAGATGAAGAGATATGAGCAATGAGGTAACAGGTATGGGGTATGAGCAATGAGATCTGAGAGCAATAAAGAGAGAATGCACATTCTTCCACCCATACGTGGTGTATGTGTGTGTGTGTTTATCATTGCCCCCGCGGGCGGTGGGCAGTGACACTAGAGGCAGAACTTCCTACCCAGGTGGTTCTGTGCAGGCTGCGGGAGCCTCAGAGGACATCTGTCACTGTCCCTTCTCACACAGTGCTTCCCTCAGAGACACTGGCAGCAACTTCATGTACCAAAGCCCCCAGAGACCCCTTGAGCGTATTATGTATTCTAACAAGAGACTGGCAAAGATAGCATCTCCTAAACCATTGCTGAGGCATTTAAGGATTGCACTTTAATTTGTTTCCCTAATGTGTTCATAGGGAGAGTCCCCCATGGTTTAGATTTCTTTTGGAAACCTTGACATGCAATCTGTAAAATCAAGTCTAACTACTTCCCTATGCCTGTGTATGCTATTCCACCATAAATATTTAGGCCAGAAACCAAAGTGGAATCCAACATCTAGTCCAGAACAGAAACATATTCATAACCAATTGAACCAAGGAGGATGCTGGCCATCTCTGCAAATAAAAACTGTCTTGCCAGTAAATTTTCTCTGGCTGCATGCAAAAATAGGACAAAATCTTATGTCCTGAAGGAGAGAAGGAAATTTCAGATCTGAGACAGGTTATAAAACTCCTCTATTCTTGGTCCCTTCTGAGTCTTTCAAGGGTCCTGGCATGTATATATGGTCAGCACGTGGTGGGTGGCCTTCAGTATCCTTTCTCTTGCCTTATTTCTGACTCATTTGGCTAATCAAGAACTGGAACTAGATCCTTAAATGTTATGGGTTTTTCTTCCCAAAGATAATGCAGAAGATCATTTTATAATTAAGGCTTTACTAGACATTTAAACTAATTGAAATGGAAAGAAATGTGCTCAATTTGTATCATTCATCACTCACTTAGATATTGGTCGAGAACTGCTTTGTGCAGGGCCTGGGATAGATCCCCAAACAGGACTGTCCCAAGTGTGCCTAAAGCCTGGCCATCGCCTCAAGTGCTCCCAGTGGTTTAAGAGAAACAAGATACCCAGTCCTTCGATGAAAAGCCTTAAGTGCCTTGAGAGAGGCACAAAGTGCTTTTTGGGTTGAGAAAAGAGCAATTACTTACGGCTAAGAGAGATGAAGGAAGCTTTCATAACTTTGGCACTTAAGCTGGGAATACAAGAATGGGAAGAATTTGAACACAGGGAAATGAGAAGGGAGTCATTGAAGGAACAGAGAAACGAGATGCAGAGGCGAGAAAAGCCATGTGCAAAGATGGGTGCCTGATGTAGCCTGCTTAGGAAGCACATGGCGTGAGGTAAAGCAGTGGGTATGTGGTAGGCAACCACGTGGAATGCTTTCTTCACTCTTTATAGCTACAGTGGCATGTAGGTATAATATTTCACCTACTTTTGACAGAGAGGGACATTGGATTTAGAAAGTGACTTATCCAAGAACATTTACCTAAGTAAACTAGCATTGTGTTTGTAGGAAATGGACCTGGGTCTGAAAAGTTCAGATCAATGAAATGTATAACGAAGGGAGCTTGGACTTCTGTGCCAGACAATTTGAACAAGGTATTCTAGCTCAAGACTGGTAAACGACAGCCTATGGCCCACCCGCATCTGGGCTACTGCCAGTGTTTGTGAATAAAGTATATTAGAACACAGCATTGTCTGGTTGTGTGTGTGTGTGTGTGTGTGTGTGTGAGAGAGAGAGAGAGAGAGAGAGGAGAGAAGGAGATCAGAGCTGAGATGTCACAATAAAGAATACGCATCCCAAGCCTTAATACTCATCCACCACAACTCAGGGAACTATGCAGAAGAGGGGCGGAAAGATTGTGAGAGCCGTGGTGGGGGAGACTCTCCAGAGGCATGGCACCCCTCAGTAACAACACACTTGGGCCAGGAGGACCAGGCTGAGTACTAGGCTATCCAGGGTCCCCTGCCACAAGGACTGATCCAGACGACCCATGGAGGAGGATATCCAGCTGATTGGGGATGGGGGGGCATTGGGGAATTGGGGACAACAACTCATTGTTTGCCCACTGAATAATGTAACTCACTATGGACAATAAATATATAAGATCAAAAAAAAAAGAATACACATCCCAGAAGCCTACCCTCTGGCCATTTACTGACCCTCACTGTAGCTGAATGGAGACCACTGGAAATGGTGAAGGGGAGATGTGATATGCTTAGAGCCACGCATTGGTGATTGAAACCATCTTAATATGTAGGATTGGAGGAAACTAGGTCATTTTAAAGTCGACTTTTTGTCTGGACTCTCATCCCTTCACTTCCACACTCTCACGGTGGTCTTCTTCCAAGCATCCTGGCCAAAACGTCAAGGCTTACAGAGTCCAGGCTGGTAACAAAAATGAGTGAAATTGCTGAGTGTAAGGAAGCTGTACAGGCAAGCCGACAGAGGGTATGCACCCCTGCTGGCCTTGGGCTGAGCCCATGTTGGGGAGGTGTGCGGTGTGCCACAGACTGAGGTGTTCCTGCCCTATTCGATGGTGGCTGCACGGTTGCCAGTTGACGTGGCTTATGGTGTGAAATCTAAGCTCATGCAAGTGATAACAACTGAATACAAATTTATTTAAACCCTGAAGCTGATCAAACTGCAACTGTCCAGCTTGTCATCTGTTCACACATCTTTGCCAGAACAAATTTTGATTCCATTTTGGGTGAATTTGATTCCAACAACAACCATTGTAAGTTCCTTAGTAGGCATACAACACTCTCTGGTTTTTTAAGAATGTTTTCTAAATAAATAAATAGATGATAGGTAGACAGATAGATAGATAGATGATTGATAGACAGACAGATAGATAGATGATAGATAGATAGATAGATAGATAGATAGATAGATAGATAGATAGATAGATGAAGGACAGATGGATAGATAGATAGACAGATGATAGATACATTCATACATGCGTGAGACAGAAAGGCCATTCGTCCATCACCTGTCAAGCCAAAGCCATTGTTAAGACCTATCTTTATGTCCTGCCATAACAGTGTATATGACATAGGTCGAATATCAGACTATTTCAACAGTCATATCTTATTGGTACGATATAAATACAGTGGTAAAGCAACCTGACCCTCTTACAGCTATGGGACTCTCTTGTTAACTATATGCAAAGACTTAAGAATTTGCGGAAAGATTGTGAGGGCCATGGTGGGGGAGACTATCCAGAGGCATGGCACCCCTCAGTAACAACATACTAGGGCCAGAAGCTAGCTGAATACTAGGCTATCCATGGTCCCCTGCCACAAGGACTGATCCAGACGACCCACGGAGGAGGATATCCAGCTGGTTGGGGATGGGGGGGGCATCAGGGAATTGGGGATAACAACTCACTGTTTGCCCACTAAATAATGTAACTCATTATGGACAATCAAAAAAAAAAAAGAATTTGCTGGTTTGCATCGTGCAGCATCAACCTTGAGTGCTGAAAATGTGACAGTCATCTACAATTTAAGGGACTCTTGCATATTTTCCTTACTGCAATTTTTATACCTAAATTTTTATAATTTAAAGACTAATCATTTATAATTATTTACCATCTATTGATCACTTTCTTTTTTAATTACATTAATAGTTTTTTTATTGTCCATAATGAGTTACATTATTTATGGGCAAACGATGAGTTGTTATCCCCAGTTCCCCAGTGCCCCTCTTCCCCCATCCTCAATCAGCTGGATATCCTCCTCTGTGGGCCGTCTGGATCAGTCCTTGGGGCAGGGGACCATGGATAGCCTAGGAGTCAGCCTGGTTCCGCCGGCCCTAGTATGTTGTTCCTGAGGGGGGCCGTGTCTCTGGATAGTCTCCCCCACCGAGGCTCTCACAATCTTTCCGCCCCATCTTCTG
>PVHP010041252.1:0-15493 GCA_004024765.1 Zapus hudsonius | reverse complement strand
GTCATAGGGCTCTGTCGTCAACCTGAACATTCAAGAGTAAGGGAATAAAAAGGCACGTGTAATCCAGAATAGATGATCAGTCTTACAAAAACACGCTGGAGTCAACATGCTCAGATCTAGCCACAGAACACATACCATCCAATAAAGATGAATATAGTCAGGTTCAAAAAGTGAGTAAAGCAATGGATATTCATTTTATCATATGTTATTTCCACATGATGGAGTAAACAGAGAAAGCTAACAAGAAACTTAAAGAATTAAACCAATATATGAATTAAGCAGTAGAAAGTTAGGATAAAAGAAGGTATTTAAACGACCTTCCATCAGGCACATGTTCTTCTATGCCAGTTTCCATGGATGGGATAAAATGTTACCTCCATGAGTTTGGATATTACAAATAGTTCTATTTTCACCATTATATTAAGAATCAGGAAACATGAGTGATTTGATAAACACAAAATAATCAATTTAATTAATAATATTATAAATACTAATAATCATATGTTGCAAACTCCCTGATACACTTCTTAGGTGGAAAAAAATCTATCTATAAAATAATTATCTTGCTATTCTCTTAGAAATATTCCTATTTCTTATAGCATATTAGAATTTTTGTGTGATGAAATTCATCTTGATTGGATTGTCAATCAAAAAGCAGGTTTTATAATGGCAATGTCTGGACTGCATGTCCTGCATGCTAACGAATAATAAAATGAGTACCTAAGACTTAGGAAGATAAAGTGCTGTTCTTGGATCCCTGCTGAAGGTGAGCATCACCGGAGTGGGTGACATCGATCTATCTTAAGGGCAGTGAGTGATTCAGACACAGTAAAGACAATTGCTTTGGATTGTGTCAAATGCTATCCTGGGTCCATATTCTCGTCTACAGTGATAAAAAGCACCTAAGGTCTGTTCTCAATAAGGGGATGTCATCCGGATTCACTCGACTTCTTCATTTTTTTCTTACTTGCATTTCATTTTTTATTTAATATTATTTCTTGGGGTGGGTAGAGGAGGGCTTTCCTACATAGTCTTAAAACTCATAATCCTTCTACCTCAGAATCCATAGTGTTGGGATGCATGTGTTTGTTCCTACATCTAGCTTTCACGTTGTTCTTTTATTAAAGCATATGCAATTTTTCCAGTTCAGCACTTCCCACATGCAATAATCTAGCTATTTATAGTCTATAATACTTGGAATATATTTTATTGTCTATAAGCTTATCTCATAATTCCTCCAGTTTACTCCCTTTTTGGTAATGCAAAAATGTTTATCCTCTAACAAGTTATAAAATATTTTCTTGTTCCTATATTTATTTACAATAAATTGCATGCAGTAACTATGATAAAAATAAACACATGGTCTGGTAGTTGAATTAATGGTATTGGATGTCTTGAAACTTTATATTCATTCAGTTTAAAAAATCAGAGAATTGCTGAGGAAGAGGAGGGCAGATGTGGGAGAGGGAGCAGAGAGCATCATGGGGGAATGGCTATAATCAAAATACACTATGTGCATGTATTTGAAATTTGAAATTGCCAAAAGTAAATTAAAATATTTTCAAGAATATACTTTCCAAAGTGTTTTGCTGATATGCATTTTGTGAATATAATGCCATTATAACAATGAGTTATTATAGGTAGTATAATGGAAGATAACTTGAAAACTCAACAGCTTGGATATACATGCACACAGATGTGTGTGTGTGTGTGTGTGTGTGTGTGTGTGTGTGTGTATTCTCCAAAGAAATTTTTTACTAGATTGTATTTTTAAACATCTAGATTACAACTGTTTAACCATATTGCTATTATAAAGGAAATTCAAACAATTTGTGAAGCAAAGTTCATTTAAAAGATGTATATCATAAATTTAAAAATATTCTGCCCTTTAAGGTGTCATTCATTGTCCAAGAAGATTATGCACATCAAATTGCTACTTGTGCAATATACAACTGATAGTAATGTCCAAGTTCTCAAGATGTTCTATTTAAAATACAGTCGTTCTGATTATTTAATAAAAAAACAATTCTCATTCTGAGATTCACACACTTCTCACATTACTCTTACTTGATACTCTTTGAGTCAAAGGAGTAATGAAATAACAGACGAAGCAAAGCATAGACACTATTGAGACCAGAAACATCAGGGAGTGAAGAGAAGGTTGTAGGTTTTCCAGGAGTACACCACCTGCCTGAAAGTTGAAGAGTGCTGGTGATGTTTCTAAGATCTTCTACTGAATCCAATGCAATCTCATGACAATCTCAGTATTAGAAAAGATAGCTTCCAAATTATTTGTTCTTTATTCAGTGGTTGGGTAATTTTTGTCATATATACATTCAGCAGTTTTTAGAGCCAAGTTTACAACAAATCAAGTTGAACAGTCACACATATTGTTTAGTTGTATTTAGAATAAATATTTAAAAGCCTGTTATAACAACTTATAAAATATTAAATAGCCAAAAAGTATCCTTACGATCTTTGTCTCCCCCTTTGTCTATTATCATTGAGTCTGTTTTAGGCATGTGAACTACTC
Source organism: Zapus hudsonius (assembly GCA_004024765.1). Classification (NCBI taxonomy): domain Eukaryota; kingdom Metazoa; phylum Chordata; class Mammalia; order Rodentia; family Dipodidae; genus Zapus; species Zapus hudsonius. The sequence continues at coordinate 12,960 of PVHP010041252.1, read as the reverse complement.
AAATAAAACTAAATTTTCAGCTATTATCATGCAACTTTATGCATCGACATCAACTAGATAATTTCAGATATGTAAGAAAATATTCATTTTCTATATCAATCAGAGTGATGGATAGACATGATCTGGAATATTATTTATGGTTTTGTATCGCAAGTTCTTAGTAGTTATAATTATTTTTTAAGGAGTTAAATGCATCACTTATGTGAAGGTGTTAATAAAACAAAAGTTAAACCACTGGTTTATAATTACTGCCTTCAACTTATCAGGCCTGGGACTTTGCGAAATTGCTAAGTCTCACATTGCTATAAGGTCACTGGAAGTAAGAAAGGGAAACTATGTAAAGCATACTTCTCTGCAACACATCCATAGTTGTAGGGAATTATGAAGACATTTATGTCAAGGTGTCTAGTCCCAGGTGACTTCAAAATGCTCCTTCAGATCCTTTTTCTAGTGCCTTTATTTCTGCATTTCTACTTTGCATCTCTCTCTCACACACACACATCCTTGTCTACAATATAGTTAACACATGCAATTCACCATGGCATTTATAATTAGTACAGATGACTTCATTGTCTTGATGAAATGTCTACATTGTCGTAGAGCTGGTTTTGTGGGGACAAAGAAGTCGGATGATTCCTTGGCGGATCTGCTTGGTCTTCACACTATAGATGATCGGGTTGAGCACTGGTGGAACCATTAAGTATACGTGAGCCATGAAGATGTGAACAAAGGGAGAAGAATGCTTGGCAAAGCGGTGGACAATAGATAATCCTATCATAGGCACGTAGAGAATGAGAACAGCGCAGATGTGGGATGCACACGTGTTAAGTGCCTTAAGCCTCCCCTCTCGAGAAGCAATTCTTAACACTGAATAAAGGATGAAAACATATGTGACTAAAATCCCCAGAGAGTCCATGCCCCACAGCATAGTAATCACAACCATCCCATATATGACATTAAACTTGGTGTCAGCACAGGCCAGGCGGATCATGTCCTGGTGCAGACAGTAGGAATGAGAAAGGACATGGGAGCGGCAGAAGGGGAAGAAAGCCAGGCGAACCAGGAGTGGAATGAGTGGAATAGCACTCCGAAGGAAGGCTGCAATCCCAATCTTGGCAATAAGTTTTGGAGTGAGAATGGTAGCATATCTCAAGGGGTGGCAGATAGCCACATACCTGTCAAGGGCCATGGCCAAGAGCACAGAGGATTCAGTGAAGGAAAAAGTGTGAATCAGAAACATTTGGACCACACAGATATTGAACTGGATCTCCCTGGAAATGGACCACAACACCCTGAAAAGCGATATCATTGCGGGCAGAGACATGGCCATGTCTGTGAGGGAAAGCATGGCCAGGAAGTAATACATGGGCTCATGGAGCCTGGGGTCTGTCCGGACTATGTGCAAGATGGAGCAATTGCCTGTTATTCCAACCAGGTAGAGTAGACAGAAAGGGATGGAAATCCAGTGGTGAAATTGTTCATAGCCAGGGATCCCTGTGAGGTAGAATGTGGAGGACAGGGCACTGCTGGAGTTCGAGGTTGCCATCGGGCTGACTGCTAAACTGCAATCCAATCCTGTAGGAACACATTGACAAGGCCAAGGTCTGTATTTAGAAAAGAAAAAGATAGAAAGAAACAAAGCTGACTTTAATGTGTACATCTAATCATTCCTTAATACACTCCCACATTTCTATTGACTTTGTTTTCTAGTTCATTACTGATTATTGTCAGGAAAGTGAAACTACTTTCTAATCACCAGGAACTTTACTTCTGCAAATTCCACATCCTTTCAAGAATGAATGAAAAACAATAGAGAGCAACATCTATGTAGATAGTAGGCCATGATTATAACATTATAATTTGTAAAGGTATATTCTTGATGAGAGGTACAGCATGTCTTTAAGTAACTTCTTCAGAGATTTAACTTAAATTTGTTTACATACTGTCATGGTGTCCCCCACAAACAAATGAATGTGTTCTGATAGATCGATCCTCAGCTGATGGCAGTTTGGGTATTACAACCTCACTAGAGCTGTGTTGTTGGGGCGGGCTTATGAGGGTTACAAGCCAGCTTCCCCTTGCCAGAGTTTGGCACACCTTCCTGCCGCTGTTTGCAGTGCTGTGGCAGAGGTGATGTCCAGCCTTCTGCTCATGCCATCGTTTTCCCTGCCAGAATGGAGTCTCCCCTTGAGTCCGTAAGCCAAATAAACCCATTCCTCCACAAGCCGCTTTTGTTTGGGTTCTTTCTGCGCAACACATACCTAGCAGGACATTTTTTTTCTCAACATTAGAATACTATACAAGGTACCTTTATAGAATTCAATTAACTTTTTGTCAACATAGGTCTTGTTCTTATCCCCTATCCCCACTACATACTCTACATACTGTCATAAGATTCATGACTTTTCGCAATAGACTAGTTCCATTTTGTTTAGGACTGGTAGTCCAAGAGCTAACTTAATTGGACTAATAAGTAATTTCCTAAGAAATCCTTACTGTAAAATGTAAATTATGTAATTTTAAGAGAGTAAATTATTCTCTGCCTCTGATTTTAAAAAAATAGAACCTCATAGTATTTTAAGAACAGTTGATTAATTTGGAGACAGACTTAATCCTTAATCTCCCCACAGAAACTGTGAAATGCTGGGAGGAGGCATTAGAAAGAGTTGAAACCCATAATTGAAGGTAAACCCAAGTAAAGTAAAAGAATGGAATTTACATCAATAGTGTCCAGAATGAGCTCGTTTGCAGTGGACCTAGACAGTAAATGATTTTTTATGAAGAACAATTGAGAAATAATTTCCCTGCATCTGTGATCAAGAAAATCAAGGTCAGAAAAGCTGTCTCTCTTTATGAATCCCTGGGTGTATTATTTGTAAGCATCAGTGCCCAGGAGAAAACAGAGGAGGATTTGCTGTCCTTGAGACTGATAGCACAATCTCATAAGGGATTCAAATCTTACTGACCTGCAAGGTTTACTTTATCTTTTGAAACCATGTTCCTTTTCAACCTCCATAAATCCCAAACAGATAAGCCCTAGATGCTATAGATATTTGCCTTGACAAAATTTTTTTGGACATTAAAGGCCATAAACTCGAAATCAAATAATTAAATTCCATTTTTCTGACTCATAATACATATTATTACATCCTGTGAGCATATGATGTGACTCAGCCCTGCTGTTTACCTTACTCTTTTCCTAATAGTCAACCCTGATCCTGGCCCCAGTGCAGGACCTTGGTCTCCCTCAACCCTTTCTCTATGCCTAGTTTCCTTATTGTTGCCAGCACCCAAATATCAGGGTCTTTTTCGTTCTTTTTTTTTTTTTTGGCAGATCCTTGTCTAGTTTCTCATCTGTGATCATTGTTAAGATATCTTCCTCTTTTCCACTTCACTGCTTAGGTGGTTCAATTTTTCTAATTATATAATCTTTGTCTCCTATTTATAAGAAGGTATAATCAGGAAACTTAACTGAAATTGGATGATGCGACCTGGAGATAGGTGAATCATGCCTGTTTACATCAATAACTGTCTCTCAGAGCTTTAAGGAAACAAGTGCCCACTGTCTCATCTTCTTAACACCTTTCTCTGCTTCTGTTCATCAGCCCAGGCTATCCTCTGCTGTCTGCTTGGTTATAGTAAGTTGATGTTTTATCTTTTATCTGCACCAAAGTTACCTCCTTTGTCCATAGAACAAAACAGGACTCGGAGAGTATTGTTCCATGCATGCAAGGAGGTGTTGTATAAATATCAAATCAGGAAAATTATCATATAATCCCAATGTATTATGGGTTATCACTGATTAAACATTAGAAAATGTTACAAACATGAAACTGTAAAAGAAAGAATTGTAGTCAAATACTTAAACCCTTACATATAATAAACATAAAATGGTGGTCTTCCTGCTGCCAATGTCAAGTCACAGTGAAGAAACTACAAAGCAGACAGACATGTAGAGCCCTCTGATAAAAAAAAATGTGAAAATGAACGGGCACTTCACAGAGTAATCAGGTGAGTGTCATCAGGTGCTTCTCAATTTCACCCAGTGAATATAGGTAGAGATATGAAATACATCAATGATTGTGATGGACCCCACTAGGTGCTTTCATCCTATTCAGGTCTAATTTTGAAAGAAAATAGGGACCAGGGTAGAATTTGAAGTTTTACCTAGACAAAGCCTAAGAGCTGTAGGTCAGGGAGCTAAGAATCTGAACTTTAGTATTCTGAGGATGCCAAAACTAATACATGTGGAATACATCATGCCTCCTCACAGTGACAGGTCCACTCATGCTGTAGCACTGCTTGATTTTGACCGTCAATTCTTATTGCTCTCCATCCTATAATTTAAAATTTCCACCATTCCCCAGAAGAAAATGCTGGAGATTTTAAGATGATGTGATGTAAACCAAAATCTCTGAACTGTAATTTAAGACATTACAAAAGAATGTAAAGTCCAGATACTTTGTACTGGAAGGGTCCTTTAAGATCATCTGTTGAAATTGTAGCCTCTTTCTGCAATGCCATCTCTGTTATGTCTGAAAGCATCTTTTAATATCATGGAATTCTAGAACACCTAAAGTCAACCTTAGCTTTCAGGAAAGCTCAAGTGTGACTTGGAAATTACATCTAAGATATTTTAATCAAAATTATGTCCTTAACTAAGCTGAATTAGTTTTCCTAAACCAGCCTCTTGCTCTCTTTTTATGCAGTTTTGATAAATATTCTTATCTCTTTTCTTCTCACATTTTCAAGTGTGTTTTTCCTGTTTATTCTCACTTACATTTATCCCCAGGTCTCTCATATATTGCAGAATTCCTCTGTGGGTGACCATTCAATTCCACGAATGAGTGCAATGGATTTATAAAGATTGTTCTACTCCTAAGAGGAATGAGGCCCCAAGATACAGAACAGTGGTAACTGCGTCTGTAACCCTATCAGTGCCAAAATGGATGTTTCTACCTATTCAAAGGGTGGTTTGTCCATCACTTTCACATGTAAACAGGATGCAGAAATTTAGAAATATGCTCTGGAAATTATCAAATATTGTATTGCCTCAAAGTCTAGAATAAATCATGTAATATAACTTGAAATGAGATATGGACTTGCAACTAGAATATTGAAGGATTTGCTTTTTGATACGAAATACCTAATGAGGAACTAATTAGGAACATACACTGTGGCGACACATTGAGTCTCAGACTTAAGGAATGGAAGTGCCTTAAATTCATGTCTCTATAAGAGACATCCTATCATATAAATTTAAATTCAAGAATTCAATTTGATTTCCTTAGAATTATACAAAATAAAAACACATACAGCTGATATTATTCTAGAGAACTTCTTCATTCTTTAGTATAGTATTATGCCATAGAATTATTCTTAATGAATTAGGTGTGTTTTGTTTGACTATAAAATAGAAGCTTTTATTCAGTGAATAAGCTGAGTTGATTTGGTTGACTGAGCATGCTCTAACACTGCATATGGAGTATCACCAATTAAAATTCTCACCAGTATGGTATTTCCAATTTTACCATTTAGTACAGGAAAGATTTTTTAAAGTAAAATATCTATATTTAATTTATAATTTATTGATTTATAATTTCCAGGTACATTTTAATATGCTCAGTCAATGCCTGTCTATTTTGGAGAATTGATGGCCTTAATGGAAAAAGTAATATTTTCCCAACCTCTTTTAGTTTATTAATGAAATTACCCATTCACTGTTAATGTATAAAAGCAACTATTGATCTATATAATTTATTCATTTATTTATTGAAACATTGTCATATGGACAAATCATGTGTTGATCTCTTGAGGGCCCTTCTTAGTGAGGATTCTGGGATTCACCCTGGGGTTATGGGTTATAACTTATAATACCACACACAAACAAACACAGTGACTGTTCTTGACGTGAGAAGAGCCTCAATCTTTCCACCTTCATTAGTTACTTTTCTTGTTGCCATAGCCAAATACTTGGCAGAAAGACACTTAAGGGATAAAGGGTTTATTTTGGATTACAGTTGAAAGGAATACAGTTCATCATGGCAGAGAAGAAATGGTGGCAAGATTACCAAGCAGCTGGTCACATCCAATCCTCAGGAAGCAGAGAGCAATGAGTATTGATGCTCAGATTCCATTCACCCATTTCTTTCATCTCGAGCCCCTGACCAAAATGGCAAATGATTTTAGTCTAACTTCAAAAGTCCCCATAGTCATTCATTGTTCCAACATTGTTCAAAATTCTAAAGTCCCTGCAGAGACTCAAAGCAATTACTTAAATGAAAGCCCCTATAAATCAGTCTACAAATGATATACTTCTCATTTAAAGTGACAAGGAAGTACTGGACTGTCAAAAGACCAATAGCTACAGGCCAAGCACCAAACTATGTGGGTCAATGTCTAGAATATAGTGTATCTGATGGAATCATCTGGTCTTCACCTGCCTCAGGTAGCCTCACCCTCACCCCTCCAATTCTGCTGCCGGAAACACACATAGCCTCCCTCTTAGCACAGCTCTACTAGTTGCTTGCAACTTTCCTTGGCAGATTTTCCACGTTTTGTGGATTCTGTTGAAACTTAAGCTTCACATTTATGCTTCATGCTTTGGTCTTTCAGATCCTCCTTGCATTGTCTCTGACCTGCCACACTTTTTCTGGCCCCAGAAACTCCCTGGAATTGAGATACAAGACTCTCTGACCCATTCATGCATACATATTTCATGCCTGTAAAATTGTTTTACCACAGAACTTCTAAATTCTGCTGCCAGATCAAGATGTATCCTGTAATCCATGAACCACGCTATTAATATTTTTCTCCATTTGTTTTCTCTCACCGGAGACAGGAACAACAGCAGTGAACATTAAACATGGTGCAGCCTGAATTCTCTCCTAGGATAGGACTTAGTCCATCAAAAAAGTTAGTCCACTTCTTTTGAATTCAGTCTTTTCAAGGTTTGAATGCAGCATTTTTCAAGGTCTGGGGTTACAAGAATAATGCTACCAGATTCCATGTTAAAGATATCACATGAATGGCCTCTAGCCCAATTCACATTAAAGTTCTTACTCGCCTCTGAAGTTTCATGAGCCAGCCATCTACGATATGAACTTTCTTCAATATTGTAGTCTTCTTAACTCCCACCAGAATGGCTCAATGCACCTTCTTTTTTTTTTACAGAGCAATGAATAAATGTAAGTATTTGTTCAAGTTTTCTTAGCTAATAAAAGGTATCATCAGGATATAAATCCAGATAACTGTGGTTTCAAATTTCATTTATTGAGCCACTGTAGCTCTAAGATTCAAGGAAAAATCATAATGTGTATCTGAGCATCAGCATTTGTTGCTCTCTGCCTCCTGACCAACAGCCTCATGGTCCTTCTGCTCCAACCCCTTAATGTTCTCTTAATTCTCTAAAATACTCTGTATTTTGTTACAGCAACAAGTTACCTAATACAGAATAATGGTATTGAGAAATGGAGCCATTTCTGTGATTAACCTGACCATTTTATTCTTGGGTCTACTAAACTGGTTTGTGGGAGAAATATGGAGACATTTGGAACACTCAGATACACTTCCCAGCACCATGATTACAGCATGTGCTGTGATGCCCAGCTTTCAATGAAGAGGGCTGTAACTCATTCAAATTCAGTTACTAATGTTTTTATGGCAAGTACTTTACTCTCTGTGCCATCTTCCCTAGCCACAGTTGTAGTTTTATATTCTAAAAATTGCTTGGAAGAATAAGATAGAAAAGGGATTTTAAGCTCTAATCCTAGAGTCAAGCAAAGGGCAATGTCTCAGAAGAAATCAAATATAACACTTTTATTTGTCTTTAAGGTTTTATATTTTTCTGATACACTCAGCAAATATATTAAACGATAAAATCTAGGTCCTGTGGTTATGTTAAGCAGCCAGAATGTCAAAAAATCTGCCTTCTAAATATCTATGCTTGTTTCCATAAATTAGCACTGCTTGAATCCTTTATCATAGAAATTCCTTATTACAATGGACAGTAGTTAATGCAGAGATACATAGCTAGCAAAATTGCTGAGACTACTGACTCTGTTTCAAAAATGACAACTAAACTACCTCCTCTAAGGCTAAGAAAACTCTCACAGAAGAGGAGAAGAAAGAATGTAAGAGTCAGAGGATGGAAAGAGGACTCCATAATGCTGTCTTCTGAATATAACATGACAATTATACTCATGAACTCACAATATCCGTGTCTTTCTGCACAAAATTAAACTGCCACTGTTGATGGGAAAAGGATCCATGAGACCCTAGACCTCCAAGCATAGCTCATGACAGATCATGATTGGTTACTTATAGACAGGGAGCCAGATTAATCCAATCTTTAATCACTGATAAATTGTCCATTCCACAGTAAATAACTTTCCACTCATGATCATGCAAACAAACCTAATTTATCTCAATGAACTAAAAAATTCTGAAAATTCCAAAAAAAAGTTCTGAAAATGAGATGAGGACTTAATGAGGAGGGTGTTAATTGGAGGGAGAGGAAAATAAGTGAGAGTAATTGAATGGAATAAGATCAAAATAAATTAATCATATACAGGTATGGAAATGTCGAAATAAATAAAGTTAAAAAAATAAAAGATGAGAAATCTCCGGTTTAAAAAAAATCTGTATTAGTTATCTTAATGAGTATTCATAATATAATTGCTCTGCCCAAAAGTTGTTTAGGTATGGTTGTTTGGGAAAAGGAGCCTATCCCCAAAGACCTCTAATTGTGTTTCTACAATGTTTAATCAGATGGAATCCAGAGGCCATTGCCACTCCAGCTGATGTTAGCTGAGAAAGCTTTGAGTCACTTCTTGCAGAAGGTGGATCTCTGGAAAACTGTTAACTTTTTGTTTGGGTGAGTAAGAGTAGAGATACAGAACAGAATACTCTCTAGTATTTGCATTAATATAATTATGAGATTTTTGAGAAGGTAACGCTTACTTGTTGAAGACTCATAGCAAAGCTAAGGGGACTATCAGAGATGCTCACTAAGAAAAATGAGACCTAAGAAGTGTTGTAAATAGACTTGTCGATTAGGTATATAGGGACAGACATTTCAAAATGACTACAACATCATTGAGCTTTTTGACTAGGACAGACCATGGGGGCAGAGATAGACACATACTTAGAACACTAATTTGTGACCCATCTGGCACTAGAAATGATCAGTCATTTCATAGGAGATAGAATTTTTAGGAGTCGTATATTTTGAGGTGATCAGTGGAGCAGGAGAAAACAGTTTTCTTCTACTGCCTTTCAAAATAACTAAGACTTCTATATTATCTTGGTTACATTTATTATTTCAAACAAGTAAATAAATGGATGTTGCATGTTATCACCATAGAGAAGTTATGAATGTTTGTGGACATTGCTGTTCATCTTTTGATTAAACACTTCACTTTGTATACATTTACCAAATAGCACATAACCCACTAAATATGTATATTTTATAAATCAGTTTAGAAAGGTTAAATTAATTTAAACATTTTATTATTGATTCATTTAATTTTAATTCTATTTGTTTAAACTGTAGAGATAATAGAGAATAATAATAATAATATTAATAATAATACACATGTATTTCCAGATCCAAACTGTAAATCTTCCTCTTTATTGGATATGCAAAGAGAAGCCCAAAAGAGTGCTATTATCTTCCAATATAGCACTTCCACATCTTAAATCTTGACTAAAGAATTCTTGGAAGGAAAATGACAGGGTAAGTTTTGATAGTAATAACCACATTTTTCATTTATTTTAAATATAAACATACTTAAAACTATCTTTGGCATATTGGAAAAAAAAAAACCTCTTTGAGGACTGATGCTGTATGAGCTTGAAGCAGAGTGCTTGCTTCATGTTTCACCAAGAGGTGGAAAAGTCACAAAATCTTTGTCTGCTGGAATCTATGAGTGGAATACAGCATAGTTTATGAATCAATGTGAAAAAAATCTCAGAGCTTCCTGAGCACGTGAGAGGACATGCATGAAGTTCACCTGTGAGGCTTTATGACTCTCCAGAAGTAAAAATGTAAGAAATGAAAGTCTTCACAAGATTAACCCCTTCAGAGAACTTCATTTCTCTTCTGGATCCCAGTCTCACAAAAATGACAACAAAACAGTGATTTTTTTAATCTTTATGGAAAGAGAAAACAGAGACAATTTTTTTCTGAACTCAGAGATCTAGACATCTTTTGTTAATCCTAGTAAAATTAGAATTCATATTCCATTTAATAAAGATTGTGGAAACAGAATTAAATGTGCCTTTAGATAGGAACAGAGAATACACAGGTATTTTCCTATTAACAAAAGAACCCCCAGTTCTAGTGTATCGTTTAGGTCATAGTAACACCTCTTTGTTAGAATTTCCAACAAGAGTAATTTAATTTTTTTTGAAAGACTCAGATGTCTTAGTAATAACATATTTTAAAAATATGAAAAAGTAAAGATATGGCATTCCACAATGTGTTAAGTCTACCAATAAATGTATGAAAAGATGTAGCAAAGCCATCAAAAATGTCAAGTTTTGCTCAAGGCACTGAAGTAAAGAGACACATAGTAGATGCCTGTGGACCAGATGCTGCCACCTGAGCAGCAATTTATAAGGAAAATGAAAAGGAGAAAAATCACCATCTAAAGGACGTGGAAAAAAACACAAGTTTTAAAATAAATGCATATATGTGGAAAATAGAACTCTGGTATTTTCCCCTGGGTGTTACAGAGAAATGATTGATAGAAAGGCTGCATGTAAGAATGGTTTGTTTTCTAAAGTCTTTACTGCATTCACATTTGTTGTGGAATACTGAAAACATCTTCCAAACATCCTTTTATTTCTCCAAGGTACTTATTGAGAAAGTGAGGAATGAAACATAATACATATATCTAGGAGCTTAAGCATTAATGGATACATTTATTAAAATAGCATAGGACAAACCCTGCTGTGAGTACAGGCAATTAAAAACGAGTAAAAGAAAACCAGAGGCAGGTGTATCATGTATTATGTCTATGAATTTAAGGTTTACTGAAGGTTTCTCCTATGAGCAAAGTATAGTAATTAAGGTGAGTATAGAAATAAACATTTTATAAAGTTTAAATCATACCTAATGTGTTCCAAACAACACTTGAATTCTTTCTAATCAAATATCAGTTTAAAAATCTGAAAAGTTACCTCAAATCTGAATATGTAAGCCTATTTTGATTTTACTGAAAATGTACCCAGAGAGCACAAATTGCAATGAAATTAATGGGTACTTGGAATTTAATTGTTCTTAAGGTTAATGTTTATTAATTTTTTATTATTCAATAATATATAGACTAGATTGTTAAAAGACTAAACATAACTTTTAGGACTATATAAAGAACTGTATTACTTTCTAAAACTTATTTCAAATCTACATGTCTATATCACACTTATTTTTATGTGGATATAGAATGTATGACTAGAAAATATTAACTCAATTCAAGATGTAAAGTTTTACATTATGAAAATTAATACAATACCATTTATCAAGTTAAAATGCCAACTGTATGTTCAAGTATCTGCTGTCCATCATCCTGAGAAACTATACTATCAATGTAATCTTTAGTATTAGGAGTTTATCCTTGACTGTCCATTTCATATCTGTGAGAGGAAAAATTCAGGTTGACCAAATTTAGACAACATGAACTCTTTCACAAGAAGAGATGCGTTAGAACCCACGTACCTCAGCCACACTTTCTGTCACATGATTGTATTTTCTATAATATTCTGAGCTACAATTTTGTACTTGGTAAAATTGAAAGGTAAGTATTCAGGTTCCATAGCATCTCCATCTGAGAAGTAATATAATTTTTAAGATGATGTTTATTTTCCATGTTAGGAACAACTAGATAGGCCTTTCTTTCCATATTCATTTAAAATGATCAAAAATCAGATTATTGTAATGGTGCAAATATCAAAAGAAATATAAGGTATATTTCCTGTTGGGACTAACAAATCCATATAACATAATTTAGGATATGTAGGGTACATTGGGAAATGAAATAAAACAGCAAGCCCGGTTTTCTGAAATTTAGGTTTAAAACAACTAGATATATAAATTGAGAAACAGAAAGAACTTGGGCTGATGTGAGGCTAAGAGGTAGGACACTTCCTCCTGCTTCAAGGCTGTAGGTTCAATCCTCAGCACATCAGAGAAAAAAAAATAAAAGAACAAAAACTGAATACAGAGAGCATGGTAGAAAAATATCCATGAGCCTTCAAATCTCAGACAGACTGGTGTAAAGAAATCCCTCTTGAAAATGACTTCTGGGACAGATCAGGAGAAAGATACAATGGTCTATCAAATTTTTAAAAATCATGTCTTAAAGCAATAATTGAAAAATCATTCTTTCAGTTTGATAATGAAAAATTGGTACGAATGATTTTGAAGACTTATTTTCTTTCCAAATATGCTGTCTTTATCAAAACTCAATATGCCTGATGTTTAAAACAAATTCTTGAGTTCAAACGGATGTGCTACAATTTTATGGAATCACAGCAATGTAAATGGCTGAGCTCGATTCCTTAAAAAGTGCACGAGATTCCTGACAATTGATAATCAGCATTTGGTGTCTGGGTGAACAGGCCCATCTTAAGTCATTAAGGTTTTTGTTGGGTTGGTTGGTTTGCATTGGGATGTTTTAACCTAAGACTTGGGGATATCCCAGCTTTCTGGTTTTGCTTTTCCTTCTTTTCTTTTTTAGCTGGTTGTAATGACCTTGGCCGAACGCACCTGCCCACCTAGGAGGACCCCATCCATCCACAGAGCTTGGCAGCACCATGGGACCAGGTGTGAACACATCGCACCTGCCTCCAGGCACCTTCTGGCTGATGGGCATCCCGGGCCTGGAGCACCTGCAGGTGTGGGTGGGGATCCCCTTCTGCTCCATGTACGTGGTGGCCCTGGTGGGCAACCTGACCATC
>PVHP010041251.1:0-15498 GCA_004024765.1 Zapus hudsonius | reverse complement strand
AGAGAGAGAGAGAGAGAACACCAGGGCCACCACTTTGTGGGTCTGACATATGTGGGTCCTGGGGAATTGAACCCAGGGCCTTAGGCACCAGAGGCAAGTGCCTTAACCGCTGAGCCATCTCTCCAGCCCAGAAGATTCTTTTTCTTCAGGAAATATGCCAAAGAGGGGAAGAAGAGGATATAACTGTGGTTAAAAGAAAGTTTTGAGATGAAGAGATGAAGTAATCTTCATTACCATAATTATCCTCTCTCTCTCTCCATGTAGAGGCCATAGGACAATCTCGGGTATGTCAGCTTTATTTGAAATAGAGTCTAATTGGCCAGGAACTAGCCCAGGAGGCCTGAGTGCTGGCCAAAGAGCCTTGGGGGATGTGCCTGCCTCCACCTCCCCACTGCAGTGATCATGAGCACGCATCACCAAATATCCTAACCATGGACCCTGGAGATTGCAATCATCCTTGCACGACCAGATCTTCACTAGCTCAGCTGTCTCCTTGGCCCAGCACTACTTTTGAAATTTAGGAAAAGTTTAATCCAGCACGTTGAGAATGTCTGTAAGGAAGTTGGTAAGGAGCATTTTCCTGATCGGAGCAGAGCATGAGGTCTTCATTTGCTCACAACGTCCTTATTCCTACTCCTCAGTGTCCTAAAATTCTCTGATAGCTTGCCAACACCAACTGAGACTGTGAGCAAGTCATACTGTGGTCTTGCCTGTGACCCCAATATCAACAGTCTTGCTGTTTGGGAGCAGGGGAGATGGCTCAATGGATAAAAGCACTTACTGCACAGCACGAGGAACTGAATTTGACCCCTAGCACTACTCCCATAAATCACTGGGTTGGAGCCATGGATGTATGTAACCCCAGCTCTGAGTAGGGCAGAGATAGAATTATTGGGGTTCACTGGTCAGTAAGTCTAGCTGAGAAACAAAATGAGCTAATCTCAAGTAAATAATGTGGAAAAGTGAGAGAAGATACCCCATGTCCTCCTCTGGCCTCATGTGTGCACCTGGGGTGTGCATATCTGCACACACACACACACACACACACACACATACCACACAACATAAAAGTACTGCTGTTCACGAGGCTACTAAAAATAGAATATAGGTAATCCAGAATTGTGTATATTTGTTAACCTACACTGATCTCACTCTCCGATGGAGATTATGTTTGTGTTTTTTAGAATACAGTGAGAGAGCTGGGGCCCATCTAACCCTACCAACCCACTGTAGGCCTATAGCTGAGATCCTGGCAAGACAGGAGCCACCACAGTCATATCATGGAGGACCCATATGGAACCCTGCAGAGAATGACGAGATGAACAAGGGACCCACAGCCACAGCCATTCAATCAACACAGGATAAGCCAGTGAGACAGAAACCAATGATTTTCGACACAAAGACCCCAAGCTCACAACATTAAAGCAGCCTTAATACCCACTACAACTCAGGGAACTGAGTGGAAGAGGGGGCGGAAAGATTGTGAGAGCCTTGGTGGGAGAGACTATCCAGAGGCATGGCACCCCTCAGTAACAACACACTTGGGCCAGGAGAACGGGGATGAATACTAGACTGTCCATGGTCCCCTGCCACAAGGACTGATCCAGATGGACCACGGAGGAGGATATCCAGCTGATGGGGATGGGGGAGGGGGCATCATGGAATTGGGGATAACAACTCACTGTTTGCCCACTAAATAATGTAACTCATTATGGACAATAAAATAAAAGGACTGCTGTTCACATTCTTCTTCTCTTCCATTTCCTGATGCTGTCCACCCCCCAGTCTCCCACCCTACCTCTTGTTCTTTCTGTGCTGTGGAATATTAACCATCAATTGTCTATGCTTAAACATATAGTTCTATCAAGGCTGCATAGAAGTCTGTGACATAGATCATCTAGAATTTATCCTAATATTATCTTGCTGGGCATTTGGTCTTTTTAAAAATGTTCAGTTACCTGTATTTGTGTACAGTAGATATTTTTCAAAGATAAATTTCAAAATGTCAAGATTAGAAACACTTGTACAAAGATAGGCACACTTGTGCGGCTTTTGACCATTCTTACCACATTGCTTTCCTGATAACTCGGTGTTTGTCCATGTGAACCCCGAGAACATAAATATGGCCTTTGGTTGAAACACAGAAATGAGAATGTTGAAAATCTCTGAAGCAATCAGCTGATACATTTGGAAAGAAACGAGATTTGACTATAGTTTGAATTTTCTAGGGAGTTAGAGTTAGTCTCCACACTTTCTACTGATTGTAAAAAATGTATCAAGGTCAATTGAAATAGTTTAGACTTACGGATTTCTCTGCTTCCCAAACTATGATTATTGCCCTACCTGGTCAGAATGGGATGGAACACACAGCCTGGAATTCAGCAGGTAGGCTAGGAAGGAATCTACAAACACGGAGGGCCAACCAGAGAGTATTTCCATCCACCAAATAAACACATCCTCAGCCAATGCAAAAAGGTCAGTCGGCCCAGCACTTCAAGTCCAAGTGGAGGCACAGGAGCGAGTGGCACTCCCAGCGGTCCTCTGCCTGATGACCTCCTGGTCCCCAAGTTCTAGAATCTCAGTGGGTGGCTTAGGGACAAATTCAATCATATAAACAGAAGCAAATTTCTGGGAATCTGAACGAAGCTTAGGCATGAAGATCCATGAATATAAACACAACACCAGGGAAGTCCAGCTTCATATTTTTAGCAAAAGCTCTCTTTTAAAAGTGTGCTGGTTTTCAAAATGCTACCTTTTCCAAATTATACTTACACAGTGGCATCAAACAAGCAGAGTCTTTAATAAAAACCCTACCCCTGTTACAGGAAGGGCAGAGAGGGGAGGGATGTGGGTGGGAGCCATGTTTGGTCATAGTTTTTTGGCTTCTGCACTTTGATCAATCTGCAGAGAAGGGGCCAGAACATTATGCCACTGACTCGTAGCCGCAGACTGAACCTTGTTAATAAGTCATGCCTCACCCACTGCATTAATGATCAGCTAATGACTGGAACTCTGGCCAGGAGGCCTAGACATCATGACAAGTAGCAAATAACAGCTGACACTCAACTGAAAATAGTACTTTGAATTTAAACGAATGAGTCAGATTTGATTTCCTATGCTTGTTTGAAATAATGCTGTACATTGGAGCGTTCTCTAATTTTTTCCCCTTTATGTGAAGAGGGTTTTCCTGCAATTACCTGGGCAGTGAGCAGACTCAGCACTGTATGTGTGGGTGCACCCACACTTCCAACTCTGAATCCAGGTGGGTACCTGGCATGGTTGGCTTCCTAAGCCTATCTGTGACCTTGACTCTCACCCTCTAGTCCAAGTCAGCCATGAATGAAAGCATGGTTTGGGAAATGATGCCAAAGTCTTACACCATTTTCACACACATTTCCCTCTATAGGGTTCCCATCAATCTCTTTCTTTGCAAGGGGGGTATAATTAAGAGGCTAATGAGTCAATGAAGCCTGATACAAGCTGAAGAACCCAGGACAGCCAGTCACTGAAATGGAAAACTCAAGAAGCGAATGTTTCTTTCCAAGATATATGCACTAAAAATTTTAAAACATTAGCTAAATTGACTGGGTTATTATTTTTTGTTTTAGGTGGGCTCTCACTCCTCTAGCTCAGGCTGATCTGGAACTTACTCTGTAGCTCGAGGCTGGCCTCAAACTCACAGCAATCCTCCTACCTCTGCCAATCCCAGTGCTGGGACCTTGCTGGTCTTTTTTGATGAGCCTGTTTTAAGAATGCTTTAGCAAGGAGACATATCAGTTCCTGAGATCACTGATAGACAAAGGGTTAGACAAACTAGAGAACTGTGAAGCGCTTTTGTATAGTAGCCAGTAGCCTGGGGAAGAGGAGAAACCTCTCCAGCCTTATTTCCATTCAAACCCTCTTCTTTTCTCTCTTTCCTCTCCACATGAGTCCCTCAGAACTGTCATCATCCTTTACCTTAACCACAGTGTGAAGGCCCAGGGGTTTCCTTGGGTATGCCTGCCTCTAATCTCTGAGGTGAGCCTCTCCCTTCATGTGACAGGACTAAGGGGCCACTCTGACCCTGCCTTCCCCCATCAGCCCTCCTATGAGGACCTTGCTGCTGATGCTGTCTCGTTCAAATGCTGAAAAAAATCTGGGCCGACATAGACAGTGAGCAAAATCTCTCCCTGGAGCCCTCCTCTTCCCAAGGAAGAGAGTGAAGAGTTGTGCCAACAGGATTGGAAAATGTAATCTGTTCTCCAAGAAGGGCAGTGCTCTTGAGAGGAAAAAATTATACTCTCTTGTCAAGAGGGAACAGCTGTTTCTGGATCTGCTATTGCAGGCTGCACCAAGATGGGGAGAGATACAGGGGAGGGGATAACCTTCAGTCCGCTAGCACAAAACAAGTACCACCAGGAATAGCAATGCCTAGAAGAATGCAATAAAGAGAAACTAGAGGGAAGGATTTAGATATGGAGGCCATAGAAGTTGGTTATGAGCTGCATGGCTGTAGGAATCACATGACCTTCCCACAGGTCGGAGAGGATGGGCTGCTTCTAATCAGGTGTTTCCAGGGTTTCCCTCATCGCTTGAATTCTTTTCTGAATGAACATGTGACAAGAACCAGGCAGGTGCTGAAAGCTCATCAGTCTAAGTTATCAACTGTGAGGAAAGACCCGGCAAAGGGCAGAATCAGAACTTCCTGGCACCAAGAAAAGAGCTTATAACCCACATCCTATTCTGTTCCTATTTGTGTTTCATCAAACCATAGTTACTTTCCTGCTGTGCTCACAAGTGATTTTTAGTAAATAGCAAATTAGTTCCTCTTAAAATTCATTATTAAAATAATATAGCTAATATGGAGCTGAAGTAGGAAAACAGGAATATTTTGAAGGTCCCAAAATGACTGGGTAAACTAGTTATAGTTCTATTTAACATGTCTCTGTTTTGGAGAGATTTCAAGGCATTTACACTACTGAGATAAGACAGATGATGATAACTGTGAGATTTTAAACACAGTGGCCAAAGGAATAATTTTGATTTATGGAAATAGAAAAGATGCCAGGGATTACTGGATTGAGAGAAAACCGGTGTCTTGTATGTTAAGTGAGAAATGTTAAGATACCAATTCAGAGATAGGACTGTAGAGATGGTGGTACCTTGAAAACTTTTTTGGGGGCTTAGTTCTATGATAGAACCCAGGGAGGTAGATGTAATCCAAAGAGACAGGTGGAGACAGAGAAGAGAAAGATGAGGGAAGAATACTTAGAAAGCCCAGATGTGAAGGGATTGGCCAAGAACAAGCATATCCAGAGGAGGAAGCAGGCGAAGGAACCGAGGACAATCAGTACAGAGCCTCCTTACGAAGTCAAAGGAAAGTATGATGAACGGGGATTTACCAGGCCTTAGATGACCTATGTCCATGGATTTCTGATTCCTTCCTGCAGTCTTCAATCCTCCTCACAATGCCTTGAACACACATGCATGCCCACCCGGAGGGTCTTAGTGCCAGACCTCCCTCTACCTGAAATGCCTTGGTACATACACTCAGGTGCACGTGGCTTCTTCTCTCCCCTCCTTCTCAGGGAAGCCTATTGAGCTTTCTCCTTCAACACCAGAATATTTCACCCCATTGTGGCTCCCTGATTCTTTTGTCTGCTCTGGTTTTCCTCTTCATCTTTTACTTTTATTAGCAGCTCCCGTCTTAATACTAGGTGGTTTATTCAAATGAGCCACAGTTAACGAGTAATTGCTCATTAAGACCTTACATAATGTACTGTGTGTCTGCCTCCATGATCCAATAGCATATGGCCTTCCTGAAGGCAGAGAGCTTGGTTTAATGGATCTATCCTAACTGCCTAGAACTGTTCTTGTTACAAAGAAAATAGTGTCTTCGCTGGAGGAAAGAACGAACAGGGCTGGGCAGTACAGAGAAGGCAAGGAGAATGGGACTGAACAGACCTTTTGATTGAAGAACTATGCAACCTCCTTAGAGAAGTTAGAGGAGACTAATGGGAGAGGAGGGGAAGTTGTCGAGGGAGCAGAAGTAGCAAGAATAAAGCAACACTCAGACAACATTTAAAGCTAGCTTTGGAAGTAACTGCATCAATTATTTATGCTGTTGTTATACGAAGGCACGTCTATCTCCAGCCTTGAAGGCGATCACAATGGGCAGGATGTGACCTGCAATGGTTCAAATTCATTAAATAAATAACATGCTGTTCCACAAGAGAGGTGCACAGAATGTCCAAGTACACTCTATTTAAAGATAATACTATTTTTGCAAACTCCAAGCCTACAACTAACAGGAGTGAAGGGTAATGGATGTCTGATGGAGATAAGAGAGGAAGGGGAAGCGGGAAACTAAAAAAGGAGCTGGGGTTAACCAAAATGCACAGGAAGAAAGCAGCAGGGTAAAGACATTCCCCTGCTGTGAGAAGGAGACAGGCTGGGCCTGCCCCAGAGAACACAGCACAGTCCAGGGCTGCAGAGGAGGAAAAGGCCAAGGGAGGAGGCTGAGCGAAGTTAAGACAGCCAGAGGAGAACAACAGACAATTATAGAGCTGCAGGAAGGGGGCTGGTGGGAACTTGGGACTAAGAATAAGGCAGAAATCAAGGAGTCCAAGAGGAGAGGGAAAGAGAAAACCCCAAGGGCGGTCAAAGGTGGATTGAATCCTTTTCAAGAACATGCTCCAGGAAAAGGAGACCATCCAGAGCGTCTGAAGTGCTGAAGGAGAAACTTGAGAAACAAAGGAGAATGAAATCAATGAGCTGAGCACCTTTTTGTGGAAAACTGGAAAGCATTCAAGTGTGGGTAGAATTCATTTGATGATGGTTGTTGACTCATTCCATAGGGCCAGTGTAAGGAAGACTGAGATATTACTAATCTAAGAAGACCCTACTGAAATTCTCCCCCACCGAATTTCAGAGGCATGGCAACCCTCAGTAACAACACACGTGGGTCAGGAGAACCCGGCTGAATACTGGGCTATCCATGGTCCCTACCACAAAGACTGATCCAGACAGCCCATGGAGGAGGATATCCAGCTGACTGGGGATGGGGAAGGGGGGCAATGAGGAATTGGGGATAACAACTCATTGTTGGCCCACTAAATGACATAACTCATTATGGACAATAAAAAAAAAAAGAAGACACTACTGAAGGAATATTACTCAAATTTATGTCTGGGGGTTATCCATATTTCCAGAAACCATAGTAAACCAAATTTGATACTTATGTGCCTTAACTTGCAGTACTTATGTGACTTAACTTGCTTTTGTTAACTGGCCCTACCATTTGGCCTGTGAACACGGCAAGCCTTGGTCAAGAAAGGAGAAAAAAAGAGAAAAAAAGAAAAAAAAAAGAAGAAAGGAAACCAGGGGAGAAGGTGAGAAAAGAGGCTTATATCTGCATTTCTCCAGGACCCGTTTTAAACTTTGAGCCCTCTTGTGTCCTGCCTGCTTTGTTAATTTATATGCGTGATGTCACATACATACAGGTCTCTGGACCCAGCTATGAAACCCCTTGTCAACTGGTGTTCAAAGCCAATGCGTTATCTATGCATGGCCGGCTGGTGTAAATTCATAAATTTGTAATAATAATAATAATAAATGAAACTCAATTCTCCTCTTGCTGTCACAATTTTGTCTCTGTCACAGGGAATTTCTATAACACCATTCCTGCCATATGTAACAAAGTCACCTCAAGATGATTGGGTATGGAGACTTGGAGCTGGGAGTGGGAAGGGATTACAGGATATTTGCCCCCAAATTCAGTAGTGTTTGTCCCCCGAAAACCTTTAGGGCAGACTCTGTAGAAGCCTGTAACCTAGTGCAAGGTGGGAAAGATCCAGGGTGCACTTCCTGTCTAGGATGGAAGGCTTGATAAATGCTGGACAAGCCTACTGTTTATCTTGGAGCAGCAACGACCTTCCAAGTTTGACGTCAGAGCACAAAAGAGGCTCCAAAAGAAGTGGCCTGCTTATGCCCAGGGCTTGGCAAGTGACTTTTCTCAACAATAACAAATGACAATGCTTAATATTTATTAAGGCATTTCCAGAGCATGTACCAGTAGTGTCTTTGTGCCTGTGAATGTATGTGTATGGTATGCATGTGTGTGGTATGCTTGTTCATATGTACAGGGGTGTGCACACGCATGCAAAGGCTGGAGGTCAATGACAGGTGTCTTCCTCAATGATGATCTACATTTTTTTTGAGACAGGGTCTCTCATTCAATCTGGAACTGGGAATCCAATAAGTCCTAGAGATCTTCTGTCTCCCCCAGGCCAGTATGGGATTCTAGGTGATATCCAGCTTCGATGTGGTTTCTGAGTGTTGTAGTCAGCCTCACAAAGCTGGGATGAACATCCAAACCAGGCACAGTTTAGGAGGGAGGAAGGGATTTATTTCAAGCTTACAAATTCCTTCAGTGGTAGAAGAAGCTGCTTCCATACATCAAGCAGAGAGAAACAACGGAGCAGCCCCTGAAAACCAAAAGCCACAAGCACAAGTGGGCAGCGAACAGCAGGGACCCCACTAGAGCTCAGATCTATCTCTCCGCATATGTTTTGGCTGGAAATCAGATCTTCCCCCAAAGGAATCCAAGTTATAAGCTTTGATCAAACAACTGAGTCTATGAGAGATATGGACGTTCAAACGACCACACTGGGGCTCTGACTCAGGCCTCCATGTGTGTGCAGTAAACACTACCTACTGAGCCATCTTCCCATTCTAAGATTTTTACATTTGGATACAAGTTGTTGCTAATTAATAATTGTAAGCAACACGGGGAGAGAGAGAGAGTTTTGGAATTCTCCCTTCCCCCTCCTCCTACTCGGAGTTCTTGTCCTCTAACGCCAAAGAATTGTACACAGGGACAGAGTTAAAATTTAATTACACATTTATTTTAATTTAGTAGATTGGGAAAAGGGGAGTTGGATGGGGAAATTTCCCAGTCATCATGTGGGAAGTTACAGAGTTTTCCTGCCACCAGTGTGGGGAAAACACGTGTCAGAGAGTTCACAGAGCTTATATTATTTAGTTAGATAAACAGCCCAAGAAAAGATAACAGAAAGCTCCCTTTATGAGAGAGAGAGGTTCATGACAGAAAAGGTCTGGAGCCTGCCCCCTACCCTGGCCATCAGCTGGGGTAGAGGTACAGGCCTTACCTCACTGAGGCCTGGGTCAGCAGTTCTTCTACTCCATTGCCATGTGGGGGAAGAGGCCGGCTTCCTCTTGGGAAACTAGTTTTAAGTCCTCCCCAGGTGAGTTAGAGGGACAGCTGATTGGTTCATATCTGACCAATCAGTTTTAGCACATAGGTTGTAGCTCTAACTAGACACCTCCCATTCACGGGGAGGGGCTGCAAGGGGAGGGGTGGTCCCTGCAGACATCTCACCGTCACAATATATTCTGCCCCCTTTATTTGCTGATTGAGTCCCCCATTCAGGTCTGTCCTCAGTTGCGGTGGAGTGAGATGGTATTTGCTTTCTTGTTAAAAAGGTCTTTTGTGGTCTGTTTAGCTACACACTTTTGTGTTGTTTGCTTTGTGTTGTGTAGTTAGCTTTATAGAGCTGGGATGACCACCCAAACCAGGCACAGCTTAGAAGGGAGGAAGGGATTCATTTCAAGTTAACGGATACACAGATAGTTCCATCATTGGTGGAAGAAGCAATCTCCTTATAGCCCCGAAGCATACTTCTGGAAGACTAGAACTTCCAGGTGTACGAAGACTATGGTTTGCCTTACAGAGAACAATGGATGTCAGAGACGTTTTTTTCAGGAAAGTGTTTATGAGTTTAAGGTTAATGGATATGAGTATAAGGCTTATGAATCAAAATAATATATTAAATGAAATATTTTAAATAGAAACACATATAAAACAAGGTAGTACATTGATTGATTGACAAAAGAAGGCTCACAGGAAGCCAACCCTGCATTCCCCTAGTTCAGGATTTGATGATTCAGCAGGTGTGGAGACAATATGGAAGAGTTACTGCAAATAATGAGAATTGACTATTCAATGTTTCATTTAACAGTCACAGTAGCATAAAGTAATTCTAGAAAAGCCATTTTCCACAGACGGAGTCCTAGAGGGATTTTAGGCTCACAGTTCCTAGGGGTCATGTCTGTTCCCTCCTCCACCTTCACATGAGGGCAGCATTAACTAACTCCACTAGCTGGATATCGAGCATGGGGGCATGGCTTGGGTACGTGCCAATGTCTAGACTTTGAACATAACATTTTGTGTGGGAATTTAAGTGAAACTGCAATCTCTGAAATAACAGGCACGGAAAGAACCAGGAAAATGTCATTTGTTATTGTTGTTTTGGCCTCCGTTCATAGTCCCGGATGTTGTGGCCTGAGGAAACTTGAGGCTGCATGAGGTTGCAATCATGCCTTGAAGAGAAGAAAATATTATGCAAAGAAGAGGCTCATAAGAAAAACACTGAGCTGAGAGCAGGAAATTCTAGTTCTAATTCTGTTTCTGCCAGTAACTTGTGGGCCTTCCTGAAAGTTCCCTTTAAGTTCTACACCTCAGCTGCCTGTGACCTTCGGGGTGGAGATGTGGGTAGATGGCTCCCTTGGCTCTAAGGTTTTTGATATGAGAACTTTGCGGTTCTCTCCAGCTCCTAACCGGGACACTAGAGTCTCAGGTTGCCTCCAAATAGGTTCAGTTTCCACTGTTCTTGGCATCATTAATAATAGTCTCTCCTTTCACCCTTTAAAGCATGTCAGTTGGGACAATGACTGTGCAGTGATTCTGTGCTGAGCTGATATTTGTTCCTTGGATGGCGCCTGCTTAGGTCAGAGGCAAGGAAAGCCTTAGTGTCCTAATCGTGGAGACCAGCTGGGTCACCTCTTCCAGGCACCAGAAGTTGTGTGTACCTGTGTGATGAGCTCTTTGGCTATCTGCTCTCATGTACCTGGGACCTTGAACTTTATGTTTCCTGAGAAACAGTCTGTTTTTCCTTTGTATCTTTTGTGTCTCCGAGAAAAGAAAATATCTCAGTTAGACTGGAAGAAGAAGAAAGTCCAAGCAATACAGAGAAGGGTAGTTTGACTTAGTACTGGTGACCCTGAGACACAATAGGTCATAACAAAGTCATTCGAGTCTCGTGAGATTTGGTGCTTTTTTCTTCATCAAATTACCTACAATCATAATATAATTACATCAGTGCTGATTGAGCATAACTAAAGATAATTTAAAAATATAAACCTAGGAAGGTTAGGTTGAAAAGTGAGAGAGTAAAACAGTCAATTTAAGTCATACTAAATTGACTCTTTCATCTTCTTGTTATCAGATAAGAAAGGTACGTCAACCACTCTGTGTACATCAAAGAAAAAAGTCGAATCTTCACGATTAAATAAAGTATTATATGTTTCCTTCATCTATTCAAAATCTATAGAAACCAAGCACAAAGGAGAAAATGGTCATACCTCATTCTTATAATTTTTAGTAGGTTGAAATGTACCATGTAATATTATTTCACTCTTAATTTGCTTAGCAAAACATTTGTGTCCAGGCAATGAGAGACTAAATTAAATTATTTAATGTTAGTCTAGTCCAAATTAAATAATCCTATCTTTCCAAATAGCATTTGGAAAATCAAACAATCCATTAGTCTGATCTTTTGTGTTTTGGATCCTTATCTTTCTGGGTAACTTTCAGCTGTTCAATCAAGAAGTGTAAAGCAGGTGTATTAATGACTGAACAAGCATTGCCAAACTGACAGAGCCAAACCCAGCTACTGTTTCTCTGTGCTGTTCACAGGTATGGCCTAATCAAGTTCCCAGGAGCAGTTACTGCTTTCTAGAAAGAGGAGTCGGGGAAGAACTCCTACCACTTGCAAACCCTTTGACTGACTTCTGTCTTAGAATGTCGTAGAATGACACCGAAGGAGGTTATAGGCTAAGATATCATATTCCTTTGAACTTGCTAAAAAGTAACTCAGGGGTGGTCTGCACTCTTGCTCTATAGAGCAAAGATGTCAACATCACTCTGTGTCCCTCCACTGCCTGCTTCATGGTTAAGACATGACCCTGGAAAGACCCAAGGCTGGCGGGGACTCAGCTGGGTCACACCCTAAAGAGGAAGAAACCACTAGAAGCTTATCTGGTTCAGTTCAGAGTTTAAAATAGCATCCCTTGTCTGTGGCAAAAGGAGGGGAAGGGAATTTGATCTTATGAGCAAACAAAAACTTTCTCTGTTGCTTTTAGACACTCTCCATGATTATCTCAATTTGAAATGCTGAATGTTGCGAGAACATTTTTCTTTGGTTTTTGAGACATTTATTCAGCAAAACTCTTTATGATGTAGGTCATTTATGATCATTCTGTTTTCTATTAATAAATAATCTTACTTGATTACTTAAAAAGAAAGAAAAACAAATTCCTTTTTGCCTGGTATCTGGTTAAAGCTATTTGACTTTTAAATGTTGACCTCAGATAAGATTGTGGTTGCTACTTGCTAGGCCTGGATATTTGTTGAACTCAGTGCTGCCCCTGCCCTGCCGGCCACCATCATCCTGCCAGCCACGTTCTGGTTCCTCATATTTCACCAACATCAGGTTATGAATATGTGTGTTGTTTTATCTTTCTCTTATCAATCATTTGGAGATGAAAATTAGATAATAATTAACTTTAGGGTGTCACTAAGTCAATGCTAGAGACAGACCCTATGGCTCAGGCCAAGACACTAACAAATCAAATCAGGGAATATTCTGACTCAAAATCTAGTGAGCTACAGGCATGAGGGACCGTGTGAGTGGTCAGCAGTGCCCTGCAGACTCTGCTCCTGGTCAGGGTGTTTGCTGGTCATCTTTAGATTTTCTATTATTCATGACAACATGGGGGGGGGTGCCAAAGACCAGCAATCCTGGTGGAACTGAGTGAGTGTCGTATTCTGTCATTGGCTGAAGTAACAGAACAGGGGCTAGGAATCTTGGAGAAGGTTTGTTTCATAATCTATATTTTTCCTGTGGTTAGAAACAAAATTAAACAATTCCAGCAACTCTGTTAAACAGAAACCAGTAAAGAAACCAAGGTGATGATGAAATACCAGGGCCGGCCACATGTACCTATCTGTGGGGTACTGAGAACTGAAACATCCTGTTGGAAAATAGCAGAAGAGAGTCCTGCCGAGCATTTCTGCTGTCCCCAAATATATTCAAAGTAATGAAAATAAGAACACTTCTCATCATGAGTCACAGAATTGACACGAAGCAAAGAGCTGATTCTGTACTTTCTTTAAGGCATTGTAAGGAAGTGAAGGAAGAAGTCACTGGATAAGGTCAGTGAGCTGAAACAGCTCTTTTCCTGAGTGGAAGGAAATTATCAATGGTGAGACGTCCAGAAGGAAAGAGATCTATTTTGACCAGCTCTCCCTCCCCCAACCCACAAGAAGACTTGGTTTTCTTACAATATTGATAGATGGGCATTGAAACATGGTAAAGAGGTTACATTAGAGTTAAGCATATTCCTTCAAGCTTTATTCTGTTATATACATTGTGCCCTAAGTGTGACTTAATTGAATATAAAAGTGAATTTTTGATCACTTCTTTTTCTTTGAAAAAATAAAATTAATTCCTTTCCCAGATCTTCAAGTTTATCCTCACTCATTATTTATAGAAGATCACTATGTTTACATGGTTACACATGCTATAATTTCAGAATTAATACACTTCTAATAATTAATCACCCTTCAAAGCCTGGCCTTGAAGAGCTATACTTATTAAGAAACGGCAACTGTTAAATCTTGGGAATAGCAAACACAAGTGCCAATTGCAGAGTGCCTGTATGTCACATGCCATCTCTATGAGCCCACTTTCCCTGTCTGCACTAAGTAGAGTTCCTAATAAGCTCTAGTGTTGCAGGAATTTGGTTGGAGATATGCAAAGTGTTAATGATGTCATCCAGAGCTTTGAGATCTAGGAAAATACCACAGCTATTACAGGATTCCATGAGAATCCAAGCCATTCTCTATTGAGTCTCATGCTTTTAAAAGCTCGTTGATACTCTAAGTATTAAGTCATAATGAAAGGTTCCTGAAAAGGCCTTTCAGAAATATTAAGAGTGACAAAATTTCTGTTTAAAGTCGAAGTAACTTTGTCTCACATGAGGTTCAGGTTTGCTCATACCGAGGAGGTTCTTGGAATGTAGGGCTTCCAGTTCTGAAACTGGGAAAGTCCCAGGCAAACTGGGATGTATTAGTAACCCTGGCGTCACCTCGCATCAACTTGGATTCCAGGATGGAGTTCTTGAGCTAACAGTATAAGTTTTACCTAGAAACTTGTTAGAGATGTGGTGTCTTGAGGCTCAACCCAAACTGAGTCACAGGGGATTTCTATGCACTTGGCACGAAAGACACAGGTCTGTCCTGTGTCACATTTTACAGAGATGGGTAGAAAACAAGCAATTTCAATTTCTTCAGGACACAGAAGTCAGTATTTTCATCGCTTGGCCATCCCATCATTAAAAGTGTCCAGGTTCTGTATTGCTGAGCTTTCACTCTAAGGAGTGAGGAATGAGAAGACAGATATTACAGCCAACTGGGCAGGTTAGCTAGGAAGGAAGTTGCCTCTCGTTCAAGTTTTGAGGGGAGGTGAGTAGAATTACGCAAGCTAAATTTGGTGACAATCTATAAGCTCCCTTAATTTTGTAAGACATTACATAGCCAGTATCTGAACAGGAAGTGTTGTGTATGCCCAGCGATACCATTGGAGGGAAACACTCAGGAGCCTCCCAAGTGAATTCCCTTTAGTCCTCCAACAACCTCACAAGTCTGTTCCTCTGGGTGGATCTGGTTTCTTTTACAAATCAAACTGGGATAACTTGCACAGTGCCCGATTATTATGTAAGACTTTGTTTGAATATTTAAATTCACCAGTCCCTGGATGGTGCATCCATTCGCTTTATCCCCCACTCCCATAGGGATACTCATACCTCTTTCACACAAACCTCTCGCCTTTATGTTAGAGGTCCAGAAAGCCAATGGAAACAACCCAATAATTTCTCAATGATGAATGTAACTGATTGACAGAATAAAAGGTAATTAAATTCTAGCTGTTACCATTATTTCAGTGGAGTTGTGAGAATGTTACCAAGGTGCTATGGCTTAATTCACATAAAGATATTACATTAGTAGATTTGTCATAACTCCTAATTTTTCCATCATGAGACCCTATTGACATTTTTGGATAGAATAATCTTTCCTTGATCAGAGTCAAAAATAACTTCTTCAGGTAGCAAATTTTGTTGTTGTTGTTGTTTTTTCACCATAAAGTTCTACAGAGCAAGTGTCATGGTTTGATCCAGGCGTCCCCCACAAACAATTGAATGTGTTCTGATAGATCGATCCTCAGCTGATGGCAGTTTGGGTTTTACAACCTCGATGAAGCTGTGTTGTTGGGGGCGGGCTTATGGGGGTTATAAGCCAGCTTCCCCTTGCCAGTGTTTGGCACACCTTCCTGCCGCTGTTTGCAGTGCTGTGGCAGAGGTGATGTCCAGCCCTCTGCT
>PVHP010041250.1:0-15479 GCA_004024765.1 Zapus hudsonius | reverse complement strand
GTATTTTCACAATTTACACTAAATTTATACTGAAGATATAATTTATCTTTGGTTATTGTCATCCTGTGTCTTCAACTCTAACTGCAATTTTACACCTATACTTTTTGTAGCTCATTCTTAATTTTCAAATTTGCATTTCCAAGGGTAGAAGGCTTATATTTCAGACACTTAGACTTTAGCATGCGGAAAATGAACTGATTACTGAAGAATCCATTTTGTAATTTCCCTATGACTCACTCCCCCTCCCTTTGTGAAAAAGACTTGGTCATAAATTCCAGGAAAACTGACTCCAAGTTGCAAAGAATGACCAAATATGGCTGTTCTTGGAATATGGGCTGACCCTAAAATGAGATATAGATGCAAATTTCAGGCTCCAATAAGGTGACCAATCGGGAGTATACAGATAGGGACAAAGAGCCAATGGAAATATAACATGTCCTATGGTCTGAACTGTATTATAATTTTGTGGTTTTTGCCTATATATACCCTAAGCCTTTGTTCTCGGGGCTCCTTGGCATCCATCTGTCTGGGGAGCCCGACTGCACAGCCGAAGAATAAAAATCCTCTTGCTTTTGCATCTGCTGGTGTGTTTATTTGAGTCCTGGGGTACGCTCTCCCGAGAAAGGCCTTGGAGGTCTTTTCATTTGGGGGCTCGCGTACGGGATCTGAGCGACCCCTGACTCAAATATACGTCACTATCAGGAGGTAAGTCCGGCCAGCATTTCTTTTTTTTTTTTTTTTTCCTGTCTGTACCGTATGGCTCTGAACTAGAATCTAGAGAGGGGTTGACGGACCGAAAACTCTCTGATTCTCCACCCTGGGGGACGCTCCACAGGTTGTCTGGAAGGGGGAGGACGATGGGCAGTCCTCCCAGGAGACTTAGGGATTCCTCCCGCGTCTCCTTCTGTCTATCTGGTTTCGGTTTTCGCCAATCTGTGCTGCGCGGCTCTGGCCCTAAATGTGTCAGTCTGTGTTTTGGTGTTTGTCTTATGTTAAATGTTAACTGCGCCTGTGATATATATTTTTTAAATATTTTATTTATTCATTTTTCAAGCAGAGAGAGAGAGAGAGAGAGCACCAGGGTCACCACCTTGTGGGTCTGGCTTATGTGGGTACTGGGGAATTGAACCTGGGCCTTAGGCACTGGAGGCAAGTGCCTTAACCACTGAGCCATCTCTCCAGCCCTGCGCCTGTGATAAATCAGTCACATAGCACCATCTTGTGGCTAACTATAGATCATTAAAAAAAGTTAGGGAGAGCTCATAATTTATCAGTAAAGGAAAAAAAAGAAATGAATTACTCTTTGTACTGTTGAATGGCCTTCTTTTAATGTGGGGTGGCCAGAAGAAGGTACTTTTAACAAATCTGTTGTTTCACAGGTCAAGAATAAGATTCTCCTCCCAGGACCACAGGCATCCTGATCAAGTGCCATATATCGTTACCTGGAAAGATTTAGTCACCAGCCCGCCTGCTTGGCTGGCTCCCTTTGTCTACTCTAACCCCTCCCCTTCTCCACCCACCTCTAACACTGGGGGGAGGGAGGGAGTGATTCTGTGTCTATTGCCAGGTTCTCCTAGCGGGCCTCAGAGCAGCGGGCCTATGGCCCACCAATTTGGCATAGGTAAGAGCAATTACCCAGGGGACAGATGAAAGTCCAACAGCATTTCTAGAGAGGCCCGAGAATCGGGGGAACATTTCCATGGCTTTTATATATCAGTCTGCGCCAGATATTAGGGCAAAGTTGCAGAGGATGGAGGGACTACAAGGTTATACCCTACAGGACTTATTGAGGGAAGCAGAGAAGGTATTTAATAAAAGAGAGACTCTAGAAGAAAGAAAAGAAAGACTTAGAAAGTTCCAGGAGGATAGAGAGAATGAGAAAAATAAGCCAAGGAATAAAGAATTGACTAGGATATTGGCCATTGTAGTGCAGGAAGGTCAGAGTAGTAAGGGGAGAGACAGAATGCAGCCCCATGTTGACGATGACCAATGCGTCTATTGCAAAAAGAAAGGCCATTGGGCAAAAGAATGCCCAAAGAAGAACACTTGTGCATATTGCAAAGAGAAAGGACATCATATCCAGGATTGTATTTGAAGGCCAAAAGGAGCCTCCTAGAACTAAAGTCTTGACACTGGAAGATTAGGACTGTCAGGGCCAAGAGCCCCCCTTGAGCCCCGGATAACCTTAAAAGTTGGGGGGGACAACCTATTACTTTTTAAATAGATACTGGAGGCCAACATTCTGTCCTGACCAGAGCTGAAAGACCTTTAAGCTTAAAAACAGCTTGGGTCCAAGGAGCCACAGATAAAAATTTTACAAATGGACAACTGAGAGGAAAGTCCAGCTGGCCTCAGGTACCGTCACTCACTCCTTCCTGCTGGTACTGGACTGCCCTACCCTATATTGGAAAGGGACCTTCTGACCAAGACAAGGACCATATTCAATTTGGACCAGCCACCGTCCTAAGCCTGGCTACATTCCTCCCTGACACCGGTCAGGGGACAGGTATGGCCCCTCTCCATGATTGCCAACAGATCCTGTCTGCAGTGCATGGGACTCGCTCGGACCTTTCAGATGTGCCGCTGACAGATGCGCAGACCTGGTTCACCGATGGAAGCAGCTACCTCCTAGAAGGAGAACGTTAGGCCGGGGCAATGATGGTAGATGGACAATCTGTCATTTGGGTTAAGACTTCGGTGAGGTATACGGATTCAAATCCTCTTTCTCTAATCTGTGATTTCTAAATTGCACATACAGCAATTACCTGCTTTCCCAAATGATTCCATTATATGACACCAACCAACACAGTAGCTATTTTATTTTCATGGCCTCTGCAAAAAGGCTTTGATTTGTTTTGAAATACATTCAATTTTCTTAAGTAATAAGTTGTTTCTTCTGCCATCCTCTCCTCTTATTTGAGGTCTGGAAATTTACTTAATTGCAGTAAGATATTAAGAATCTAATGACTTATACAAGAAGCAAATTCAATATGATAAAAAATATTAAAATTAAATGTCTGCCATAAGATTGCTTTCCTTGGGTTTTGTTTTTTTTTGTTAGATGTATTATTTAATTTGTAATGCTAGATTTTGTCCATATATGGACATATTCTTGGTAGATTGCAGAGCTTTAAAAGGAGGAATATGCATTTTCTCAATTTTATTTCAGTTATGAGCAGCCTTTTACCCCCTCTAGTCAGTATTATCGTTTTAAGGATTTTTTTTTATATAAGTATTTCAAGTTAGGAAGAAAATAGCTTTGTAGAATACCATGGGGAAAATATATTCTTACTAGGGTTTTAAAACTTGAGTTGCCACTTTTGTTCACTAGAAGAGTCTTGGATAAAACTGGCACTGCCCTTAGCCACGTCGATATCTAGGCACTTTGTGCAGCAGTACAGTCAGGCAGCTTTCCTCTCCTACCTACCAGCACTTAGATTTCTGACAGAAGGTGGCCAAGGTTGTTCACTATGATTCAAGGTCATCATGGCTGTGCCATTTGAATCATCCTTTCTCCTTTCTTTCCTTCTTCTGTTTTTGAATTGTTCAATTTTAGTGCATATATGTTAGCAGTGAAGTTGGATTTGCCTTGTGATATACAAATGCATCTCTTTCTCACTCCTAAAAGTTAAAATGCTTAGTAGCTTTGATGAAAATAAAATTCATTCAAATTTTCCAAAGTAACGTTCAATAAAAGTGACCCAGTAATCCAGACTTTAAAAAAAAAACTGACTTTTCCACAAGGTTTTGCAGCCTCAGTCAAATTTAGTAACACTTTTTTTGTATTCATAAAATAATATAGAAACTTAACGAACTATGAAAAGAAATATTCGCATTAAGAAGGAAAATTATGTTAAGTGTCTGGAGGACCCACCCAAGCCTAGATCTTCTCTCTGGCCAGCCACTGGCTTAAATGCTTACCCTCCCCCCCCACGTGATATTGGTGTTGGTAAATAGAGTTGACCTTTTTGCATAACCAGACTGTGTGTACATGGATACTATCACGATTATTTCTTTACCTCAGACAGGTAGGAAAGAATTGAGAACTTTGAGTTACTAAGGTCCAATTTTGTCAAATCTCTGCTCAACTGCTCCCATCCTACTCAGAACATTCCTCCTTTCTCAGTGCATGTGTACAAATAAATGCATAAATGGACAAAATGCTTTCCCAGAAAACTTTAGTGTATTTAAGCTAAGCATTAATTATCTCTAAATAAAAAAATAAAATGAAGGAACTACTGAATATTAAGCATTTCTCTAGGTGTTTCATAAAAAGATACTCCGCAAGGAGGTGAACCAACAGCAATGGATTTTATCTTGGCAAGATTCCCCACTCCGAGCCCTGGAAACTTGGCAATGTCTGGGGAAATTTTGTGTTCCATCTCAGATGAGAGGTGCCAGAGCATCTAGCACCCTGTCTACAGTGTGTAGGCAGGCTCCAACCAAAAAGAATTGCTTTTTTGGAAATGTCTGGTGCCATGGTTGAAAAACCTTGTGTAAGAAAATAGATTGTAGAAAACTTTTAAAGTTTCAGAGCTGGAGGGATGGCTCAGCAGTTGCCTGTTTCCTTTACAAGCATTAGGGCCTGAGGAGGGCCCTAGACTGCCCAAGTTCAAATCACCAGATCCCATATAAAACAGCTGGGCGGGATCATTTGCTCTTGTAACCCTGTCCTGCCTAAGCTCCTGAATTTGGGGGGGGGGGGTCGGGAAGAAACAAGACCTAGTGGAAGTACACGACCGTGAATGAGTGCCTGTAGGCAAGTGTGTGGTCACAGAAGCCAAAATTTTTAAAGTTTTTTTTTTTTTTTTTTTTTTTTTTTAACTTTCAGTAAAGTTTTATGTTTAAGTGATTTTTTTTTTTCTGGGTTTTTCCAGGCAGGATCTTGACGAGGGTAGCATGGTATTCACTATGTAGTCTGAAGATGGCCTTGAACTCACGGTGATCCTCCTGCTTCTGCC
Organism: Zapus hudsonius; assembly: GCA_004024765.1. Lineage (NCBI taxonomy): Eukaryota > Metazoa > Chordata > Mammalia > Rodentia > Dipodidae > Zapus > Zapus hudsonius. The sequence continues at coordinate 10,518 of PVHP010041250.1, read as the reverse complement.
TCCCACTTGCTAGGTTTAAGGTGTGTGCCACCCCATGTGGCTACTGAGTGAATTTTATTTTTTCTTTCAAGGTAGGGTCTCGCTCTAGCCTAGGCTGACCATGAATTCACTCTGTAGTCTCAGGGTGGCCTCCAACTCCTACCTCTGCCTCCCCAGTGCTGGGACTAAAGGCGTGCACCACCACGCTCAGTTTGAGTGAATTTTTAATTACGTGTGTGCCTCTTTCTTGATCTAGGTTTTTGGTATGTTGCTCCTTAAGGAAAGGGCATGAAAAAAAATCACTGTTTGGATGTAGACTTTCAAGTTGGAAGGCATCGCCTTAGAAATTTGACTTGACCTTTTGCTATTGGAGATTTGAAGTCATTTCAGAGTCCTATGTAGCCTCTCCCATGTCCCCTGCTCCACCAGCTGGTTGATATTTTCCCCACTTTTATATTTTTGGTTTCTGAACTAAAATGTGTTTCCTCTTCTATTTTGTCTCGTTGCTGTGCTATCTTAGAAATTTTCCCGATTGTGTTCAGAATTTGTATTGAGTTTTTTAAGCTCCTGCTTATGTAACACTTTTATTACCAAGAGTTTCTTTTTAGTAAGTATTGTAGAAGAAGCTCTCAAGGTAATTTAGTAAAGAAAGTGCATCTAGGGATTGCTTATAAAGGCTAGTGATTAAAGGAGCTTAAACATGAAAGAGTATGAATTTATCCTATCTAGGGAAAGAGCGGAGGGGGGGTTGTTAGAGTTGCTGATACTTTGTGTGGTGGTGGCATAATGATGCTATGTAATGATAGCAGCTATTAAGATTGCTGGAATGTCCCTACTGCTGGGGATTAACCCCATGCTGGGAAGGCTGGTGGGGATTAGGTTACAGTTCAATTTTGAATCCCAACTGAAGAATAGTAAAAATATGATGGTTTGGTTGTTTTCATTTCTCTGCTATTTCCTTCATGTTTTCTTCTCGAGCCTAGTTTCATTCATGTTAGAGTTTTCAGTGGCATATTTAGGAGTGGGGCATAGAGCAATTGGGTAGATAGGGCATGTATGTCAACTGTGACTCCAGTGAAATGTCCACTGCAGAAATTATCTTGGGCTGTTGATAGATCCAGAGAAAACTTGAAGCTTTCTGCATGGAAAGGACACCTGTATTTCAGGAGCTGTTACAGTCAACATTTCAATCTGAGAGCACTCAGCATTCATTCCACCCTTGTTGTCATCACTACTTGGCATTCTCCTGCCCCTGTGCTATCTTTGGCTGGTGCAAGAAATGGAGTGAAATTGTGCTCTTACCTGCTTTTTGAAAAGGACATTCTACCACCATCATGTCACGTCACTCCTGGTGGCTTGAGGATCCTGCTGAACACACTCTTGCTTCATCTTGTTCTTGGATGGTTAGAGGTCAGTTTACTTGCGCTGTTCAGGAAGGAATCTGCTGTTTTCTAGTTCCCCCTTCCGTTCTTGTGTAGTTTTTAATTTTATCCCTTTAAGAAAATTCTTTAATTTTTGCTTCTACTGAGCTCTCTAGCAGAAGCATAAGTAAATTCATATTTATAATTGATTTGTTGACATCTTTCACCAGAAGCTTCTCATCTCTGATTTCTATGTTGTTATGTTTTATACCCATACCCACATCAGCTGTTTTAGTATGTTTCTTGACCCTGTTGTTAGAAGACTTGGAAACTTAACTGGGAACAATAGCTGGGGACCAACACTCTACATTTTCATAAACCCTCAGATAACTCTGATTCTTGTTTTAGTGTGAGAGCTTCTGCTCTAAACAAGTGGATTAAAAGCTCCCTTCCTTAACTTGGCCTCTTGTTGTTTTTTGAAATTTCAGTGCCATTTAGTTAAGCACATTTTTGTCATCTAGTAGATTATCTTTTTTCACAAAGATTCATGAGTGCTGAAATTCCTGAGGTTTCATATTTGAAAATACCTGTTAAGAACTCAGAGGCCATTGGCCTGGCAGATAGTGTGTACCCATTCTCTTCAGAACTTGGAAGTTATTTTTCCTTTGGGTTCTATGCCCACTTCCACCAGCACACCTCTACATATATGTCAGTGGCTTGTTTCCTCTGCTGGATATTAGTTTTTATCTTTTAAGTTAACCGGGTATGTCTGGGCTTAAATGTATTACTTTTTTATTTTCTCAATAAATAAAAAAAAATTTTTGAGGGTAAGTTTGATCTGTGCATTTCTTTTAAGATCCTTCTTTGGATGTCTCTTTTGTCTTACTTAGAGAAAATTTTTTATGCTATCGTGCAACAAAACCTTTATTAACGTTAATATGTGCTGCTGAAGTGAGCGCTCAGAGAACATGTAAAAAATATTTTTTACTTATTCAAGAGAGAAAGAGGCAGGCAGATAGAGAATGGGTGCACCAGGGAGGGCCTCTCGCCACTACAAAGGAACTCCGGGTGCATAAGCCACTTTGTGCATCTGGCTTACATGGGTGCTGGGGAATCTCACTTGGGTCTACAAGCACTTTAACCACTGAGCCATCACTCCAGCTCTGAGAGAACAAAGGCACTAATTACTTCTTTGTTTTCTCTCTGTATTTTTTTCTGTTTTTGCTTTAAAAAGTGAGAAATTAAAAAATACAATTTATGAGTTTTGACAAATGCACATATGGCATCTAGCCACTGTAGAACAGTCACCTAGTTGAAAGATTCTATGACAACCCATGTTTATTGTCTAGGATGTTGCTTGCCTTTCTAGAATGTCATGTAGATGGAGTCATGCACATATCATTGTGTCTACCTTTTAAAAAACATTTTTATTGTCAATAATTAGATACATAGTATGAGCAAATCTTGTGATGGTACACCCATTTCCTTCCTCTCTGTCCCCAACTCACTGGACGCTCTCCTTGGTGGGCAAACTAAATCAGTCCATAGGTAGGGGGTTATGAATTACACAAGAGGTAGTCATTTTTTCCCCTCTCTCTCCTTTGTGTGTTGTTGCTGAGGGTGGCAATGTCTCTGGATATTCTCCCCACCACGGCTCTTACAATCTTTCTGTCCCCTTTTCCGCTAAGTTCCCTGAGTTATGGTGGGTGAGTTTTAAGTCTGTTTTATTGTTGAGTTCTTAATAGTCTCTGGATTTCTGCTTTGGACTGTGTTGGGTATCCTCAGTGTCTGTCTCCATTGTCCTTTCATACATTATCTGACTTGCTGGTGAGGTAGGTCTCTTGCTCATCTTGCCACGTCTGCTATGATTTCATTTGGGCCCTAGATGATGAGTTAGGGGTGGTTCATCTCCTTCCTGGGTGTCAGCCATCATCTCAGGTCCTGTTGGTGGAATTGGGCTGTCCATGGTTCTTGCTGCCTTATGAAAAAACAATCTCCAGTGGAGATCAGTATAGGTTAAATGAGACAAACATTGTTAATTTGGCAAGATTCTAATGGGATTAGCCTCTCTGTAGATCTCTGTTTATTGGGGTTTTCCCTTCGGAATCCGGATTCTTGGTCTCCATAAGAGTTTACCGTGGATCTCTTAGCCACTCAGCAAGCCATTGTTTACAACCCTAGGTTTATCACAACACAGACAGAGGCCTGATTTCCAGAACCTACAGAGAACTCAAAAAAATTAATAGCAAAAACCCAAATTGCCCCCTCACAAAATGGGGCACTGATCTCAACAGAGAATTCACGGAGGAGGAAACACAGATGGCCTTTTCTCACCTGAGAAAGTGCTCGGCATCCCTAAGCATCAGGGAAATGCAAATCAAAACCACAATAAGATACCACCTCACCCCTCTTAGAATGGCAATGATAAAGAAAACCAACAACAATCGTTGCTGGTGAGGATGCGGGGAAAAAGGAACCCTCATTCACTGCTGGTGGGATTGCAAACTTGTTCAACCACTGTGGAAAGCAGTGTGGAGACTCCTGAACACAATAGACATAGAACTACCAAAGGACCCAGCTATCTACCCGCAGGATGCCACATCTCGATGCAGAAAATTTTGTACAACTATATTTATAGCAGTTCAATTCATAATAGCCAAGAATTGGAATCAACCCAAATGCCCATCCATGGAGGAATGGACAGTGAAACTGTAGGTATATTTACACGATGGAATTCTACTCAGCTGAAAGGAAAAATGACATATTGAAATTTAGGAAAATATGGTCTGACTTTGAGCAGATCTTACTAAGCACACACTCAAAAGAACAGAGAATTGAACGCCGCATAGTCTCCCTCATATGCGGTCCTTAACCAGGATAACCGTTTTCTCTATGCAGACTAATAGAAAGAAGTGAGAGGTTATGAATGAGGGGTAAGGGAAGGGGGGAGAGGAATGGCTTAAGCATGAAGCTAAACCAAATTAGGTTCAAAAACAAAATCTTCAGGAGCATACTGTAACCTACAGAGCAAGTAGTGGGCGTCAACTAGCAAGAGGGGCCATGAGTAGTAGGGAAGAATGTCTAAACCTGTGAATAATTGAGCAGTCTGACAACCCCACAACCCAGCCACCAGTTCCTTCCCTCGCTGAGCTGTTGATCATGAGGTTCCAAAAACAAGACCGAATTCTTTCAAAGCTCTTGAAAGCCCTCCCAAGACCTGAGGCAAAACCCTGTTGCTGAAGAAACCACAGAATGCCATCGATCAGCATCAAGAGACCCTTTAAGGTCTGGAATGGTAACTAGCCCCCAGATGGCAGTTAGTGCAGTGCAGGAAGACACTACGTAAGCTGCCAGGGGAAGCAGATCAATGACAGACGGAGTAAACAGACCACTGGCATGAAACACAGTCTGCGGCCATTAGTAGGCTGACCACACCTCCTACTGGGAAAGAACAGCAAACCAAGAAAAGAGCAGTTGTGCAATGGTGGAGCCTGGGCCTAGGGGAGACAATCAACAGCTATTAAATTCAGCCAAATATTCCACTCAATGAGGGGGAACCCTTGATTGGAACTGGAGATTCAGGGCGATATGCAGCAGATCCTGTACTCTTGAGTTGGGGATATCTGTCTTTGAATTCTGTGTGGTTTTTTTTTTTCCGTTGGTTTCTGCCCATGTCCAGGTAGGGGAGTGAGACTCCGGCATTCTGGGGAGTGCTGTTCAGTCCTCTTTGCTGTGTCCTCCCAGCAGTGGCAGTGGTTCTCAGATATCTGTCAGAGGCCTTACCCCACCTGCAGCTGTGGTCCTGAGTGGGCTTCTGGAAGTGAGCTATGTTAGTTTGCCAGGGAAGCAGGTCTGCCTGTGTGTGTCGTGGAGAGAAGTGCACCTGGATGCTGGAGGGAGGGGGCTCTCAGGTGGGAGAAGTACTCAGCTGGCAGGGCTCAGGAAGTGACTGCAAGGAGACAATGGCGATGGCGGGAGCGAAAGGCAGCTCTCTGTACCTCTGGGAGCAGAAAGCTGCTGTGGAACCCTGTCTGGGCTGGTGTAGGAGTTGGGGTGAGGATGGGCTTGGGTTCAGGGCCGGCTGGAGTCTGGGGTTTGGATCCCAGATGGAAAATCAAACCTTTACGGAGAGTCCTGGCGAGGCTGCTACTCATCCGCCATCATGCTCCTCCAACTTCCTGTAAGTTCTTATTTTGCTTGAGTAAATGGTGGAATTCTTGAATTATGTGGTAACTGTACTTTTCATTTGCAAGAAACTGCCAAATCACCTTTTAAAATAGCTATACCATTTTTTCATTGCTACCAGCACAGCAGTCTGACTTCTAGTTGTGGGTTCTTATCAGCAGTTACCATTACCAATTTTTCTTTTTATCTTTTGCTATTCTAATAATTACATAGTCATGTCTCATTTAATAGGCATTTCCCTATTAACCCAATGTTACCAAATGGTTTTTATTGTGCTTGTTTGCTATCCGTGTTTCTTCTGTGGTAAAATACCTGTTTCAATGATGTGCCCATTTTTCGATTGGTTGTGTTTCTTTTTGCCGTTTCTTTGGTCAGACTGACTGACCAGCCAGCACTGCTTCTGGCAGACCTAGGGTTAGAAATGTGAATGGTCATACTGTGTTTTCACATGGTGCTGCAAACTCACGCTGGCTTGGGCTCTCTCAAGCCTTCATGCTTGTGCACCCGCTGAGCCATTTTCTCATCCCCATGTTACTTTCATATATATTTTTTAAAATGGCTTAAGGTTAAAAGAAAAACTTAGTTATTTTCGCACCGTTTAGTTAAAACAAGTCCTTTCCATATTTATTTGTTAAAATGCCGTGAACATATTTGTATGAACCTATTGTAAATTCTGTTCTATCTACTACTATTTACCTACTCCATTGTCTGTATCATCTCTTCTGATTGCTGTAGCTTTAAATTTGGTCATAAAATCTAGAATGAATTTTCCATCTTTATACTCCTACAGTTTGAGCTATTCGAGTTGCATATAAATTTTTAAAGCCACTGGTTTAATTATATAAAACTAATCTTGAGATGATGATTGTAATTGGACTGAAAGTGCAGATCACTTCGAAACAGTTCAAATCTTACAAATACTGACTCTTCTTGCCATACAGCAAGTATATATTGGTACTTATTTAGGCCCTTGATTTCGTTCACCAGTACTTGGTAGTTTTTGACATTAGCTATCCTCACATATTTTGTTAGGTTTATACTGAAGTATTACTTTCACTTGTTCAATTTCAACTTATAACTAGTATATAGAGGAAATGTGTTTTGTATGTGCATATTGTCTTTGCATCCTGTGACCTTACTTAGCTACCTTATTAATTATAGTGGCATTTGTGTTCTTTCTTTGGGATTACGGTGAAGTCAGTTGTATTTAAGTATGAATGGGGCAGTTTTATATCTTTCATTCATTCTTTTCAGAGGTGTTTAATCCCTTTGATTTGCCTCAGTGTATTGCTAAGACACTCAGTGCTGAACTCAGCACAAAAGACCAGAGCAGGCCCTCTTCTTTGCTGGGTTTCAGATCATGGGATGTACTTAGATTCACTGCAGGGCTTTTGTAAATGCCTGTTACCAGGAGGATATTCTGTTCTAGTCCTTGTTGCTGAAAGCTCCGATCATGAAAGGATTTAGTCAAGTGGCTTTTCTCCATTTAGCGAAATGAACATAGTGGTTTTTCCTTCATCTATTAATGTGGCGACTTGCATTGGTTGATTTCAAAAGTTGAACCAGATTTATTTTCCCAGACTAAACCTCACCTAATCACAATATATTATCCTTTTTATATTGCTGTTTTTGACATGCAAAAATCTTGCTAAATTTTGTATTTACGTTCTGAGAATATTGTCCTGTTGCTTTCTTAAAATGTGTTTGAATTTGATATGAGCAATTCTGGCACATATTTTTGTTGTTGTTTTGTAGGGGAGATAAGGTCAGGGTCTACTCTAGCCTAGAGTGACCTGGAACTCACTTTGTAGCTCAGCTTGGCCTCAAACTCACAACAGCCTATCTAGTACTGTGATTAAAGGCATGAGCCACCACACCCATCTCTGACCCACGTTTTAAGTAAGGAAAATAGGCATGTATGTATATACATGTAGATATGTGTGTGTGTAGATGTGTGTATGTGTGTGTGTGTGTGTGTACAGCATTTCCATTGCTACCCATTCCTTTGTTTGTAGATCTAGATTTTTTAACATAGTTTCAGTGAGGATATTCTTATATTTTATTTGAGAGAGAGATTGAGTATGGGTGTGCCAGGGCCTCCTGCCACTGCAAATGAATTCTAAGACACATGTGCCACTTAGTGTATCTAGCTTTATTTATATGGTACTGGATAATTAAATTCAGGCCATGGGGTTTTGCAAGCAAGTGTTTTAACTGCTGAGCCATCTCTCCAGACCCTTGAAGTATTTATTATAATCTGTTTCTTTGATCCTCTGTGCGTTGTGTGTCTTTATTTTTGTCTGCTTTCAAGATTTTTCTGCCTATCATAGCTTTTAAGCAGTTATATAATCAATATAGTTTTATGTTTATTTGCTAAGGCTTCATTCAACTTGGATGTTTACATGCATAGTTTTCATGAAATTGGAGAGAGTTTTGCTACTAGTTCCTCAGAAAGTTCCTCTTCTGATTTTTAAAATATTTTTTGGGTAACTTCATATATATGTGATTTTTCTGTCATAATCATCCCCACATTACACTCTTATCCTCCCACTTCTGCTGAGCACCTTTTTCTTTCCAGGTAGTCCCCCTCCTACATTCATGTCTTCTCGCTGCTGCTGCTGCTGCTGCTGCTGCTGCTGCTGCTGCTGCTGCTCCTGCTTGACCCAATGAGTTTAATTATGGTTGTTTCCATGAGCGTGGGCTGGGAGTTATTTACTGGAGCATGAGTAACTTACCAGTGGCTAGACCACTAAAGAACATGACACCCCCTCCCCTGCTCCCCCCGACAACCCTGACCTGCCAATAGCAGGGAGGGATAGGACCTTGTTAGCCTGTCTCTACCCACAATGAAATGTTGTGCAGGTCTGATGCTGGCCACATAGCTGCCGTGAGCTCATTAGTGCAGTGGTTATGCAGTATCCACCATGTCTCAGCCATTCCCCTCACTGAGAGCTCTTATATTCTTTCTACCCTCTCTTCCACAATGTTCCCTGAGGCTTGGAGGGGGTGTATATATAGATGTCTCCTTTAAGGCTGAGTATTCAGTAGTCATGTGTTCTCAACACTTTGGCTAGTTAAGAGTCTCTATATTATCTATGGCCCTCTGCAAAAAAAGCTTGTGGTGGTTTGATCAGTTGTCCCCCACAAGCGAATGTGTTCTGAATGCTTGATCCCCAGCTGATGGTAGTTTTGGAATTGAAACCTTGTTGGAGCCAGGTTTATGGGGGTTATGGCCAGCCTCCCATGGCCAGTTTTTGGTCTGCTGCTGTGGCAGAGGTGCTGTCCACCCTCTGCTCATGCCGTCCTTTACCCTTGCCATCATGGAGCTTGCCCTCAAGTCCAGAAGCCAAAATGAACCATTTCCTCCACAAGCTGCTTTATTTTTTTTGGGTTCTTTGTCACAGTACTAGGAAAGCTAACTACAAAACAGCTATAAACATGAATATTTAGATGTCTCTTTAACAAAACAGCAATACTAGGTTCCCCCTTAAGGGTCTATCCATTACCTCCCAAACCATGGGTGTTTGACTAGTTTACAATAGTAGGTATGAATTCCTTCCCATGGAATGAGCCTCAAATCCAATTATAAAGCAATTGGTTACCTCTGTTACAGTCATGCTACTATTGCACCTGTGGTCACATCTTGCCTTATGGCAAGACACACAGGTAGTACACAGGGTCCATAGCTATATCAGACCATTGATGACTTTTCACCACCCTCCCCAGCAGCCTACCTGGAAGCTTCCAGCACAGTTACAACTTAAATTCTTAATGTCCTACAACCGCAGGGTCTAGTTCTGGTGGACGATCAAGGGCAAAGACAGTGGCCTATATTAATGATCTATGCCTTCTGGGAGCAGCATTATCCACCCAATCAAAGGACTCTTCTTTCTTCTTCCCTTCTGGAACTCTAATTTCACTTACATTAAACTTGTTGAAGTTGTCTCACACTGATCCCTTTTTAATTACCTGTTTTTCATTTTGAATCATTTTTGTTTCTGTCTTCAGATTCAGTAGTTCCTTCTGCTATGTCTTGTTATCTCATTTCCATGTTCAAGTCTTCCTCTACCCTCCTCCTTGATATGAGAAGTATAGTTATAACAGTATTACAAAGTCCTATTTATAAATGATCACTATCTGTCATTTCCAGGTTGGTTTTGACTGATTGATCATCATTATGGATTGTATTTTCCTACTTCTGAGCATGCTTTTTTAGTTACCATGATGTTGCTGGGAGAAAGCACTCAGCCAAAAACTGTTGATGGGAGGAAGGAAAGTCTTTATTTTGGCTTACAGTCTGGAGGGGAAGCTTCATTTCATGGTGGCAGGAAAAAGCATGGCATGAGCAGAGCTGGACATCACGTCTGCCACAGCAGGCAGAAAGCAGAAACAAGATAGCTGAACTCTGTTAAGGGGAGCTGCTACAACACCCCTAAGCCCACCCTCAACAAGGCACCACCTCCCAAATTGCCTTCAGCTAGGGAACAAACATTCAAAACACTCGAGTTTATGGGAACATCTGATTCAAGCCACCACACATGCCTTCTAGTTTTCTATTACATGTCAAGTGTAAAGTTTACTTTGGTGAGGACTGGGTATATTTACACTCCAAAAATATTTTTGGGCTTTGCTTTTTGCCTCAGGTAAATCAATCACATAGATTTTGCTCTTTCTGATATAGTTTTATCAGTTTTGTCAGTGAAATGAGTGCAGCCTACTGTATTGTGGTAAGTAATGCCAGTAGCAGTGTTTCTCTACCCACTTCATTATGGATAGCAAGACTTTATCACTCCTAGTGGTGGAACTATGTCAGAAACCCATGACCTTCTGGAATAATTTACTCAAGTGAACATGCCAACCAGTGTTCAGCAGCTAGAACTCATTGTCCTCTGCAGGATTCTGTCCCAGGAACTCTAGCTGCTTTAACTTCCTGTTGCACTTACTTTTCCCTTGCTGTGACATACCCCCTGTCATGGTTTGATCCAGGTGTCCC
>PVHP010041248.1:0-15553 GCA_004024765.1 Zapus hudsonius | reverse complement strand
TCCCACAGGTACAGGGCAAGATGTGGGAGGTAGTCAGGTGAGGGTTGCCTCTGAGAAGCCATGGGGCGCAGGTGTGCAGAAGAAATGGGGAATTCTCTCCCTCTTACAAAAGAAAAGAATGTCAGAGCCATGGTGGGGGAGAATATCCAGAGACATTGCCCCCCTCAGCAACAATACACAAAGGGGGAAGAAAAAAAAAAAGAGAAAGAAACACTGGCTCCTCTGGTGCAGTTCATAACCCCTAACCTATGGACAGATCCAGTATATGCACCGAGGAGGGACCCCAGTGGGTAGGGGACAGAGGGGAGGAAAATGGGGGAACCTTCAAAAGATTTGCTCATACAATGTATAAGCTTATTCATAATAAAAATACTAAAACAGCCCAAGAAGTGCATAGGCAGGATCCTAGGGAGGTTCGGGCTTAAGTTAGAGATGACCAAAGCAGGATCTCAGCGCGACCCCACCGGGTACAGCTCATTCTAGCTTGGTGAGTCAGTAAGTTCATTGACAGTTCCAGGAAGAGGGAGGGAGTAATGCAGGTGCCCTGGAACCTTGGGGACACAGGGCACACTCTCAGGCTCTGACATACAATATTTTCTGTCCAGCAACACTCCGGGGCTTAGAATAATGTTCTTTAGAGACCGCTGCGAACAGCTTAGACGAATGTTATTTTGAAGTAGAAAGAGCAGTTTATGACCCCACTTCATTTTTTAAAAAATATTTTTGGTATTAAAAAGATGTCAACCACATGAAACCACTTCATTTGAGCTCACCTTCTTCTCCCAGATGTGGGGCTGGAGGTCCACACCGGGCAGAGGCCTGGCATGGTGTGTGGCCTCCTGGCTGTCCTGCAGTAGCCTCAAGCTCAGTGACTTTCTTTCTGCTTGTGAACCTAGTGAATGCAGGGCCGGGGGCAGGCAGCTTGACCTTCAGAGTGGTCTTCTTCCCCAGCACGAGTGGAACCGTGATTGTACCTGGACTCTGTTGGAGAGCCCTCCTTCACCTCTTGGGGTTTAGTTTGGAGAAATGCATCACCCCTTCATTCAAAATGGATTCTGAATCCATGTTTTAATATTTAAAAAATGTATTTATTTATTTGCAAGAGAGAGAGGAGAGAGAGAGAGAGAGAGAGGAGAGAGAGAGAGAGAGAGAGAGAGAGAGAGAATGGGTGCTCCAGCGCTCCAGCTGCTGCACAAGAACTCCAGCTGCATGCACCAATTTGGGCATCTGGCTTGATTGACATGGGTCCTGGGGGATCGAAGGCAAGCACCTTAATCAGTCCTTTGAATCCATTTTCCATTTATCATGATGAACTTGGTGCCTCCTTGAAGTCCTACTTGGTGATGGCGGCCATCTGGGAAGCTTACTGAGTCCCAGGGGGTGGGAGCTGGCCAAAACTTCTGTTTTGGAGGCATCCATCTATTCCAAGCCTTGACCTCTACCTCAGGAGGGTCCTAAGGTGGCAGGTGGGAGGGGACATAGTCACAAGAGATCCCTTGGCCTCAGGTACAAGCCAGCCCCTTCTCTCTGGTGCCCAGCCCATTACTGGTAAGAGCAGCTGTGTGTGAGTGTCCCAAGGTGCCAGGAAGATAATGGAAACCGCTTCTCAATGGCCACTCAACACACACTTCCTATTGAGCCCTAGCTGCCACCCACCAACCCCCAGCCCACCAGCTATGGCCCATGTCTGGAGAAAACCTTGAACCCACCTCAGAGGTTACTTCTTCCTACTGGGGCTCTTGCAGGTGTCACACGTATCCTGGCTCCTACTGTGACTGGGCTCTGAACCAGCAAACCATGACTGTCTAAGGCAGAGTTTTCTTTATTCTAAGTGTAGCACTGTTGGTTTAAGGAGACTCAGGGTAGAGGAGAAATGCATGTCCTGTGGACTCCTCCCCTTCCGGACTCCTGAGTCCACAGGCTGACACTGGGCACGTGCTGCTGTGCCCAGGAAGAGGTCTGCACACTGCCTTGGTATGCACGCTTAGACCATTTATTTGTATGTGGAGTGCACGTGTGTGCTCATTGTGTATGTATGTGGGCACACATATGCGTGGGTGCATATAGCCGACAACCTTGAGACAGGATTTCTCACTGGCCTGGAGTTCAGAGTCTAGATTGGCTAGCCAGTGAGCCCCAAGGACCCTCCTGTCTCTGCCTCCCCAGTGCTGGCATTATAGATGTATACCACCACCCCTGGCATTTCATGTGGCTCAGATTGTGAGATCTGCCCACTTTCAGCAAGGCCTAGTTTGCATGAGCGTGAGGCGTAGTTTCTAGAACACACCTAGCACTCCGGTGCCACACTCCACGTTCCAGCAGCTGATCTCAGTGACTCCAGAGCTGTACCAAAACCAATGGACAGATCTGGTATCTACACAAGTTCAAGGTGAATTGACGACTGCTCATCCTCCACAACAGAGGAACTCCTAGATGGCTCTGGCTTCTCAATGGGGTTTAAAACATTCGGATCCAAGGATCATCAGCTAAGGATCCCTGAGAAAGGGATTTTTTTTTTTTTATAAACCTCTGGAAGGTGTGTGTCTGCCTAACAGGAGGGGCACTGTTCCAAACTAGGCTGTTTTTCCATCTCATTCCTTTTTTTTTTTTTTCCCCAGGAGGAAGCCGGGGCTTTGTGTGATGCTGGGTGTGGTGAGGCCGTGCTGGAAGGCTGGGTAGCCCAAGCGTCCTTTCCTGGTGATTCCATGTCTCAGAGGTCAATTACTTACTGTGCCTATTTTCTTTTCCATCAACTGGACCACATAAATTTTTATTTTATTTTTTTTAAAAAAACTTTTTGATAGTTTCCATAATTACAGACCATAAACCATTATGATTCTCTCTCCCCTCCCCCATATCTCTTCCCCCTCTCAATTAGTCTCTGTTTTGTTTCGGTGTCATCATCTTTTCCTCCCATTATGTATAGGTACTATCAGGCACTGAGAAGACATGAATATCAAGGCCTTTGTGGGTCTAGAAGTTTGCGTTGTAAGCAGTTCTCCCCTTCCTTTGGCTGGACCACATAACTTTTGAAAGAGGTGCTTTGGCTCTATTTCCCTGAAGTTCTTTCTCTTCACTTGCAAAGTTTACTAGGCATGGAAAAGTCATACTTACCCTAAAAAGGACCACAGAGTTGCAGCTTACCTTGAGCTCTAGACAGCCGGGTGCACATTGATCTGGAAACTTCCCCACGCCCCCCAGAAAGGTAGCACCAAGCAGTCACAGAACTGCTTGGTTCTGTGCAATGATAGGACCACAAGTGTAGGCAGGTGTTCACAGACGTTTATTGAGGCAGCCGCACTGAGAGCCGCCGCTGGATGCGGCTCCGTGTGCACGAGAGCTCGGAGGTCAGTACACGGGAAAACAGCAGGGAAACATTCACAGGTTCAGCAGCGTCTGGACGGAGGATCGGATACAGACATCTTGATGTCAGAGGACATTCTCTTCAGTATTCAGGAGGTCTATGTCAAGACCGGTGGGTCTGGTTGGAGGGATGCAGTGGTACAGAGTGTGACAAATGCCAGAGGGGTTTGGCTAGAACCACCCTGGAGGAACCCTGTGCCAACTTCAGGCTTATGGCGTTCTTGGCCTGAGCCTTAGAGGATCTCCCCATTCTGGATTTTTTCTGGAGAAGTGTACCCATTGAGTAACAGATCCATTGCAGCCATGTCCAGATGTGGGCCCCAGGCTTGGCACTGTGAAGAAGGGAAGAACCGGTGTCCCTGGCTATGAACATAGTCATGGGCAGGCTCAGATGTGGGGCCAACACCTTCCCTGCCACCCAGTTAAGTAACAGTTCTTTATACTTGTCATATCTTTTTCAAAGTGATAGGACCTTGAAAAAAAAGCCATTTTAAAAGCAAGGCAGGTGGAGTAAGACACAAATATATATAGAACAATGGGAACAATAACACGCTGTTTTGGTCCATACTGCCTACTGGCATATACTACCAGCTAAAGACTGCCACCCACTTAAATGACCAAAGTACATGTATGCAAAGGACTTTTGTCAACTGCTTTCCCTTTTTTTGAGTTATAACTCACCCACATATTCTAAGGTTCCAAGAAAAAAGTTACAAACATCAAGGCAAGATTTCAATCTAACCTTTGATCCAACCATTCATCTCCCAAGAAAGTTGGGCACTCTGGACTCCCATGAGTAAACTGCTTGAGGTATCTTTTAAATGAGATGGTTATGTGATAAAATTCCACCTTTATCATCTTTTTCTAAAACCATAAGCCCTAAATGGAAAAAATCCGGCAAGCGATTATTTGTAGCAGAAACCAAAAAAAGGTATAGCAGTGTGCTCCCATTTGTCTGACAATAATCATGGAATCATAGAGTCACAAATCCTAGAAGGGCCCTTAGGCCTGCCCAATTCACTCCTCAAAGCTCTATTCTCCTTTTGAGCATCTTTAGTAATGGGCCCTGAACCTGGCATGAGAAATACAGAGGAACTCCAGTACAGTGTGGGACAGTGTGATTGGCAGCCATGGGTTAGACCTAGAGGCTTCTTGTTGGGCAGGCAGTGTTTGCAGGGGAAAATGCACACTGAGGTCTCTAAGGCTGCTGTGTGTGCTTGTCAGCTGAACTACAGTTCTCACAAGCACACAGGCATTTCTGAGGTTGGGATTTGGGTCTTGAAGAAAAGGTAAGTAATTCAATAGTAAGCCTGCCAACGGGTGCCCCCGTCTTGGCCGGGGCACATCTCCCAGAGATGGTGGATGCCCAGAGCTCTTTACTTAGACTGCATTAAGAAAAAGCTTTTCCTTTCACTTGTCAAGTGGCCCTGTGATAATGGCTCAACACATGTACCACCTTGCACTGGAATGCCCTGATACTTTCACAATCATCCAAGGTCAAGGAGTGCCAACAGGACAGCAGCTGCCCAAGTACAGCACCAGTCTTCGGCAGAACAATCAGCTCCAGCCCTGGCAGGCTAAGAGCAGTGCCCGTCTTGGCTTCTGGCTCCACCTCACAGCCTCCAGCCAAGGGTCATGCGCTCAGAAAGATCCCAAATTAGGAGCTGGAGGTTTGGCTCAGCGGTCAAGGGCTTGCTGTGCAAGAATGAGGAACTGACTTCAGGTCCCCAACACCCACATTAAGAATCTGGGTGTGGTGGCTCATGCCTATAATCCCAGCGCTGGGGAGATGGAGACAAAAGGATCCCTGGGACTTGCTGGCTGGATAGTCTAGCCAGATTGGTGAGTCCTGAGTTGAGTGAGAGCCATGGAGGATGAGGAAGACACTTGATGTTGACCTCTGGCAGGCGCACGTGCGCGCACGCGCGCGC
Source organism: Zapus hudsonius (assembly GCA_004024765.1). NCBI lineage: Eukaryota > Metazoa > Chordata > Mammalia > Rodentia > Dipodidae > Zapus > Zapus hudsonius. The sequence goes on along the minus strand of PVHP010041248.1, from coordinate 10,259 downwards.
ACACACACCCACACCCACACAAACACAACACACACAAATACATGCAAAACTTTAGGTACTAGGAGCCATTTTTAGATGCTACTTCTTGGGATTTTGCTTGTTTGTTTTTGAAGAAAGGAAACAAACGCTAGCACTGGTACAGGGTAGGCCTCTGATGCACCTGCACTCTCTCTCTGAAGGGCACTGTGGTCCCTCCATGTCTGATGGCCTCATGAGCTGGTAACAGTCACCCTCTTAAGGTCCCAAGGTGCCCCAGGCAGATCCCAGGTTTTGAGCTTGTATGTCCTGCTTTGGCCTGGATTTCCTTTCTCCCAGTACTCCACTCACTTGTCAACCTGTCACTCAGCTTAGAAGTCCTGTCCTTGGCCAAGCCCTTCCTGCCTAGTTTGGGGACACCCTGGGAAGGGTCCAAGGTGAGATCCCAAGGGTGCCTCTATCTTTAACCATACTATACTGACATGGTCCATCTTCTCATCTGGGTGGCCTTGCACAGGTGGAGAGGGAGGGACCTCAGGGCCTGGCTCAAAGCCTGGCAGAGGGTGGCCCTCGACAAGAGTTGGGTGAAGCTGAGCTCAGCACTCAAGAGGCTGAGGCAGAAGGATTGTTAATTTCCAGACCACATGGGCTGCACAGTGAATCTGGGTCTCAAAAACAAAAATAAAAACACACATCAAGAAGCCATTTGACTCGGACTAGCATCTGAAGGAATGGGAAGATCACAGCGTCAGCATGGACTTACTTTGTATCTTTTCATTTTAGTTGGCATACAGAGGTTTTAGGTATCACTCATTCTGGCATTTCTCATGCAATTGTGTTTCTTGATTCTATCTCCCCTCTTATGTATTTTTAATCAAGTTGCTAGTATCTATCCACTTTCACACAGGTAAAATTGAACCTAATGTTATTTAAAAGGAAATAAAAATATTTTGCCAAAAGGCTTTTCTTTCACTTGGAAATATAGATCTTACTGAGCAAGCTTGCTTATATACAATTAACTACTAGGAAAAGGCAAAACCAGAGACTTTCATTTAATGAATATTTATGTCTACTAACTGGCACACAGTTTAGAGCTATTCTTTTGCTTAGAAGCCAAAACTTGAACTTTAAGGATTGATGGTTAAGCAGCAATATATCTTTATGCTTTTCAGAAAGGAACCTGAGAAGATGACAATACGATGTCCCACAAGGACAATGCTGCAGGCCCAGGTCGTGGAACAGCCCTGAGCCCTGGACTTCGCTTCAACTTTGTCACTGGGGGGTGGTCAGTAGGGAACAGTGTGGGAGGGAGTTTATGAGCTGAGGAACTACGACGATTGCCTCTTGATGAAGCAAGACCCACTCATAACCATAGGCAGGGGCCAAAAGTGATGTCAAAGTCCCTCCAAACAGGAGGCTCAGCCTGGTCCCAGAGCCTCCCTGTCCCTAGGCAAGGGAGCAGCTCCTCCTGCCTATGCATGCTGTTACCAGGCAATACTCACAGACCATCGTTTCTGGAATATTCTTAGAGAATCTCTTGTTTATACTTCAACTCTATCTAACTGCCTGGTATGACTCATATGTTTTCTGCCTGGAACATTCTAGATTTTAAGATCCCTTCCAGTTTTGTGATTTTATGACTCCATGAATAATTCAAACAATCAAATGAGAAACACATTACGGCTGAGTGATCTCAAAATCACACAAAATTCCAAGTTCTTATTTCCAAAACTACTTTTGCTACCATGGAGACACATGCAGGCACCGGCTGCTCTGGTAATGTTATTCCTTTGGAGGAGCCAAGAGCACGAGAATGGTTTTCCTCCACCGAACAGGGTCAGCTCTGTGCACATGTGCAATCTCGGTCAGCAGCATTTACCAGAGCGGTTGCATGCTGAAGTGACAGAACCAAAACACAAGTCAAGTAAGTGCAGATCTGGCAGGGTGGCACCAGACTGCACTTTCCACCTGGAGGAGAGTCGAGCCATGGGCTGGTGGTTCTCTCAGGCCTGATGGACGAAGCCTCCATTTCTACACAGCGTTTGCGAGACACTCAACACCAGCATGTGTTTCTCCATATTAGAAAATGGGTGGAGATACTTCATGCAAAATCCAACAATTCACAGTTATTCAGTGAAATTCTTTTCACCCAATTCAAGCATCCACGCAGGTAAGGAGAAAGCATACTTTAGTGTATTTGTCCTTTTCAGTCATGATTCTTATCACCAGAGAGGTTTCAACCCGAAGGGCTTTGCAGGAGGGACATGGGTGGAGTGAAGTGTAGGGCCATCCAACAAAGTGTCCTAAGTACACACGTGATCTAATGGGGAGACCAGCTTTCCCAGGGAGGTCTGAACTCATGTGTTCAACTGGGACTCCACATCAGGCTCGCTGGGTACCTGGGCCTCCCCATGTATCTGCCAAGCTCTGAAGTTCCGAAAGGGAAGTTGAAGTGACTCATTTCTGGTTCTTCAATGCACAGTTGTCTAGTACATACGGCTTGGCAAGTGGCTGCAGGTTCTAGCACGGGGTCTTGGAATGTTCTAATTCCCCTTCAGTCCCCTTCTCCAAGCCCTGGCACAGAGCAATCATGCAGAAAAGACTCCAGGCAGTCACAATGGTTCTGACTGAGTGTAGGCAGGCATTCTGTAGAAGGGAGCAGTTAAGTGACAATGGAGATGACTTCCTGGTGTGTGTGGGTCTATGTGCATGACATCCCGTGGGATGCACACATCGGCTCGGCTCCCTAGTGCCGACCAGCAGGACCAGCTCCAGGACATCCGTTCTGGGAAGCACGTTTGGCCAGGTCAGTGTTAAGGGTGGAATCCAAGTATGACTTCTGGTACTTCCCCCAACAACAAAATGACCACAGGAGTAAAATAAGAAAAAAACAAACAGAGGACTGTAATTTCATTCAATTACTACCTGCTATCAAACGCTGTTGTTAGATGTGAACAAGGTATTATGGAGGTATGATATGGACAGAGTAGGGCAAGCAACTGGCCTGCTTACCTGCCCAGCTTTATTTGATTTGGTGATCCTCAAGAGTCTGGGGGACCCTCACTGAGGTCCCTGAAGGGTGAGGATCGAATGAGGCGCAACAGAGGAAAGTGCATAGAGAGGCAGGTCCCGGCACATGCTGGCCGCTAACTGGATTCTATTTTGATGAGTGAAAAGAAGATTTTTAAAAAGGACTCGCATATCCTGATAGGAGTCACGTATTTCATCTTATCAGGGTTGATTAGAGTTCCTCAGAAGCAAAAAATTCTTCAGGCTCATTTTCTAAAGTCCTCCTTTATGTTCCCCCAGGAACACAGCATGAGCTGCAGGGTGTAGTACCTTCGTGTCTCAGATCGCACGCTGGCCCAACAGAGACCTGCGCAAAGAGTTCTGATAAAGCTGTTTAAATACCTGGCTTTCTAAGGGCAAAAAAAATACAGATGGTCAACAGAGCAGGACTGTAATCTTAAAGTGATGTTCAAGTTCAGAGATGATATTACACAGGAAGAGACGTCTTTAAGACACCTTGGAAGGTTTTGTTTTTCATGTAAGGGAGAGCTATGCCAAAAACCAAAGAGCCAACTGAACAAACATAAAACTCCCCAATCTAAACCACAAAAGGCTCGGGCAGCCCCAAGTGAATTCCAGAAGATCCAGGCACTGATGGTTGAAGGTATGTCTAGGCTGAAGATGGAGAACCAGCTTCTCACTACATTTCCTAAGGCAGGAAGACAGAAAGTGGAGGCGGAGACGCAGCAATGCTTCTACTCAGTGAGACCAAGAATGCATCCGACAATACAACTGAGTCATTCCTTACAAAATTCAAGAACTCAGCACAACAAATAGCTTTCCAACTCTCTCCACTGAGGCCATGAAATCAGAAACACTGGGAATGAACAGCGTAGGGAAGGACGCCCGGTGAGAAGCACAGGGGTGGCAGATGAAGACGGAACAGCAGAAGAAACCGTGGAGGAACCCACTCAGAACGATCAAAATACCGGGTGGATATTTCTCTCTCTTTTCTGACACACAACACAAGTACAATGGAAGGCTGAAAATAGAAAATTAAACATCCCACACAAATTTTTCAGCATACTCAAAACAACATAGCACAGCCAGACTGTATTAAACCATTTGATAAAAAAATATCTTCTTTTCTATTGTCTGATGAGTTAGTTGAGAGTCCTTGCACGGGTCCTTCCGCTGGCTCTCCAGGGACTGCTCGGGAAGCTGCAAATCCTCCCTAAGTCTCCAGTGTCTCTTCCTGTTCGCATATCTGCTTGACTTCTCCAGCGATGATTCGTAGTGAAACGATCTTTCTGACTCCTAGGAGGAGAGTCATCATGACACTACGGGGGTCATATCCCACAGCTGTAAGGGAGGAAAAGGAGACACAGGTTTGAACAAAATAAAGTGCAGCGCGTGTGAATGGAGTTGTCACTAACAAGCAACTGCAGAGTCTATCAACATGATTTCATTTTTTAAAATTTATGTATTTATTTACAAGGAGAGAAAGAGAGGGAGAGAGAGACAAAGAGAGAGAGAATGGGAATGGGTGCCCCAGGGCCTCTTGGCGCTGCCAATTCTAGACACATGCACCACTCTGTGCATCGGGCTTTAAGCGGTTACTGTGGAATCAAACCCAGGCCATCATGCTTTGCAAGCAAGCACCTTAACTGCTGAGCCATCTCTCCAGCCCCCACAACATGATTTCTAACCCCAGAAACTTCACATTCTACTCCAGTTAAGGAGAAAAGAGGCAGGTCAGATCCACTGAGCAGGAAGGGGAATGACATACCCCAAGCATGTGCTGTGGGCTTTCCATAAATTCTCAATCACCCAAATCTACATGATGTCAAAAATGAAGGAACCACCTTCCCTCACTGAGCTTTTGACCAAAGTGACCCATGAGGTTCCAAAAATGAGAGAATTCTTTCAAAGCTCTTGAACGCCCTCCCAGGCCTGAGGCAAAACCCTGTTGCTGAAGAAACCACAGAATGCCATCGATCAGCATCAAGAGACCCTTCGAGGTCCGGAATGGCATCCAGCCCCCATATAGATGGTAGTTAGTATAGTGCTGGAAGGCACTGCATAAGCTGCCAGGGGAAGCTGGTCAATGACAGCTGGAGTAAACAGAGACCACTGGCATGAAACACAGTCTGCTGCCATGAGTAGGCTGACCACATCTCCTACTGAGAGAGAACAGCAAACCAAGAAAGGAACACTTGTTCAATGGAGGAGCCTAGGCCTGGGGGAGACAATCAACAGCTTTTAAATTTGGCCAAATATTCCACTTAGTGAGGGGGAGCCCTTAACTGGAACTGGGGACTTAGGGCGATATGCACTGGAACCCGGACTCTTGGGTTCCCGAGAAGAGATGCACCATGGGAGCGATTGATGGAGAAGCTACTATAAACAGAATCTAGGTAATCCAGAATGGTGTATCTTTGTTAACCTATACTGATCTCACTCTCCGATGGAGACTGTGTTTGTATCTTTCAGAATGCAGCAAGAGAGCTGTGGCCCACCTAACCCTACCAACCGTCTGTAGGCCGATAGCTAAGATCCTGGCAAAAGATGAGCCACCACAGTCATACTGTGGAGGATCCATATGGAACCCTGCAGAGAATGATGGGATGAACAAGGGACTCACAGCCACAGCCATTCAATCAACACAGGACAAGTCAGTGAGACAGAAACTAATGACATTCAACACAAAGACCCCTAAGTTCTCAACATTAAAACAGCCTTAATGCTCACCCACCACGACTCAGGGAACTGAGCAGAAGAGGGGGTGGAAAGATTGTGAGAGCTGTGGTGGGGGAGAATATCCAGAGGCAAGACACCCCTGAGTAACAACCTATTAGGGCCAGGAGAACTGGGCTGACTACTAGGCTATCCATGATCCCCTGCCCCAAGGACTGATCCAGATGGCCCATGGAGGAGGATATCCAGCTGATTGGGAATGGGGAAGAGGGGTATTGGGGAACTGAGGATAACAACTCATCATTTGCCCTTTAAATAACTCATTATGGACAATAAAAAAAAATGAAGGAACCAAGGCTTCCAGAGTTTAGATGAGCCTGCTACAAATCACAAGGAGGACTTCAGAAGGGGGTCGTTACCCACTCCATCGTACTGCCTCCAGGACAGGATGGCACAACTCAGAGGTGGCCTCTTCCGTCCTGGGCCTTTGCTATGGCCCTGAGTCCGTGTAGCCTGCCCTCATCTTCAGAGGCCTGGTTGAATGCTCTTGGATTAAGGAATCTCATGGGGAAAGACCTTGTTTATGACCTGCTAGCTTAGTTCACGTCTGCTTTTCACCCAGTGCCTGGCTCAACCCTCCTGCTTCACGAGGCCTTCTCCAGCAGCACCACCTCCCTCTGCTGAACGCTAAGGCTATTCGCCCCTGTGTTATCCTCCTGGCTGCCCATGGGGCCTGCTGTTATCTTCCGAAGATCAGTCATGTCCTTGTGCGCTGGAGCTGTGAGTGCAACAGGCTCTCGAATATGCTTACTGCCAAGGATGAGCTTCTTGTTCTTACAATTGAGAATTCTGCCCCCTTCTTATTCCCTGACCTTTGAGGGCACGACAGAGATGCCTCATTTAGGGCTGAGCACTCAACAGCCTCTTATTTTCAGCACTTTGATGAGTCCTGAGTCCTTAGTATCTTCTACCATCTCCACTGAGAAGCATCTTTGGCTGCCTGAGAGAGGACCTAATATCGCCAACCCCCCCATCTTCCCTGCAGTGTTTCCTGAGCCCTGGACACACACTAGAGATGACTCATCCAGTGCTGTCTCTTCACCTTCCTGAATCTCAGTTCTCCCCAGTAGTCACCGCCATCTGCAAGAAGAAGCTTCTCTACCCAATCGTGAGAGCAGTCACAATATGTGGGCCTAACCATGAGTAAGGGTTCAGTTCGATGGGCACAGTGCCAGGGACGAGTTTCTAAGCATGGGCTCATAGCTGCTGGTATAGCTTAGTAAGGCGGCATCTTACCTTAATCACTTTGTCAGTTCCGGAAGTTAGTAACCACCCCCTGGTTGCATCAAAATGCACATGTACAATGTTATGTTTACTGTCATGGAAGGTCGCCGTCGGAGCTCGTCTGGAAGGAGAAAGAGGAAAAGGCGAGCACACGGATAATGAAGAGCCAGCATGACATTAGCTCTAGGATTTCGTCTAATGGCTACAACTGCTTCAGGCTGGAACTTCTGCTCAGGCCTGCCTTCATTCCCTGCTGACGTGTGATTTCATTTTTACAAGACGGTAAGGCAGAAGGCCTCCAAAATGGGAAAGAGATGAAATCTCCCAGAGTCCTTCAGGAGAACATGCCACTCTCAAGGAGTCTATGACAATCTCTCCCTGTGTTTTGGTGAAATCTTTGAAAAACCATGATGATTGTGCCAAGTTTGCACTCAGAAGAACTTGCCAGTAACACAGTTTACACTGGCCTATTTAATTTTTTAAAAAGCATACTTGTTAAAATGCCTAAAATTCTGCTCTCATGCTAACCTCCAGTTTTCAGTGCTGTAACGCAAATGTAAGTTCACTGTGGTAGTCTAAAGTCTAAAGCTTTACCAGGCACCACACACACACAATCGGCATCGCTCGCTTTGTGCTTTTGACCCAGGCCTTTGTTGCTCTTGCCGTCGTTGGTAAGCGGGCCTGGAGGCTGCCTAGGTGTTTCCAAGGCAGCTGAAGCGCTCCTACAGAGAAGAGGCACTTGACAAAGGAAGCCACTGAAACAGTCGTGCTCACAGGCCTCACTCCACCGCAGTGGGCTCCCAGAAGACAGCTTGTTTTTACTATAGCTAAATCTCAGGGAAGAGTTTCAGTATATGAAAAACGCTCACTGTCAATGTTCAGAGGAAAGGATTTCGCCTTCACTTGGCAGTGCCTTGGCTCTCTGATCTGTCTTTAAAAACGAAGGCCTTGAACTCAACTACTTCTAAGGTCCTTTGCAGCTCTCTTCAGTGACTGAACTCATTAATTTCATCATGTCTGATGAGTGGAGAATAATCAGTGAACATGAATGCCTACTTAGGCAAGAGCCTCTTAATTTGCGTTGATATGGGCAGACGAGAGCTCTTAACATGATCTCCTATACGACAAGGTTCTGGGAGGACGAGGAAGATCGCTCTCCTCCTGTAGCTCGCTGAAGGGGAATCCTGTTTCAGAGAATTCATTCTATGGCATCTGGGGTGGTTTTCCATTTGCTAACAGTAAACAGACAATGCAGATTTGCTCCCCCTTCCAAAACCCACCAAAGGTCTCAGGATACTGGGCAGAACTGACCAGCAGCCAGCAGAGTAGTGGACCTGGGACTATTTGTGTCTGGGGTATATAGGATTAATTGGTCCAGAAACGGGAACCTTCTGGAGCAACTCCAGCTGATTCTTCTGTAAAGACACCAGCCTCAGGTCACCTCCAAGTCCTGGACACTTCCAAGTCAGATCCAGGGCCCTGCTCTCCTAGACAGTTCTCAGAGCAGACAGGTTTATTTGGAGAGAATTTGCTTGAAATGCACACACCCTGTGGATGAGGTGCGCTGAGACGAGTCCTCACTTCATCACGATCACACAAACCTCTTGGCAAGAAGGGCTTTTACCACCAGGTTCATACTTGACCCCAGGCAGCCAGGGCTGTGGGAGCCATGGCTGAAGAGCTGAGTGCAGCTCTGAGCGGCCTCCGGCTGTAACCTGGAGCACCCCCACACCGAGGGACTTACTCTTCATCGGTGATGGCCTCGTGGCAGCTGTCACAGACCCTCACTTCGAACTCAAAGCCCATCAGCGGGATGGAGGAGCGCTTGGCGCTGCACTTGCCACAGACGGCCTTTCCACACTTCCGGCAGTGGTGCTGGGGGGAGAGGAGACACCGCTGTGTGGACTCAAGGGGGGACAGCAGGTGAGAGTTCCCTGGAGCTGAGCAGGATGGCACATGCCTACTCTCCCAGCACTGGGAGGCTAAGGCAGGAGGATCATAGGCTCCTATCCTCCGTCTTTCCCTACCATCACTGGTGGCCAGATTGGAAAGCTCAATGAACAGAGGAAGTGCTCTTCTAGGTGAAGCAGAAGGTGGACACAATCCCATTCAACCCATTGGGTGTAACTCTGACCATGTTTAACCTAGGTAACCTAGCATTTGATTTCCTTGGGGAAAGACCACACCAAACCACAGAGCCAGATTTTGACAATGTTGTTATAAGCAGATCTAAAATAACTAAGCAAATTAGAAGGAGGGAAAGTAAAATAATTAAGGGGAAATAATAAGGATCATTTATGTAATTTCATGGTTTGGACTCAGTATGAGATAATGAGACACCCCTAATGATAAGGTGTAATTCATTAGAATTCTAAAACTGTATATCTCAAGTTCTTCCTGAGGACAAATCACTACAGAAATGGGATCTAGTAGGAATGTCTTGCACTAGACAAAGGGGGTGCACTAGGGTAGTTACACGGCACCCAGCCAGGGGTGCGACTTCTACAATAACATGGTTAAGTTACTTCCACATAATCACACTTTAATGAAGCACTCATATCACCCACCTGTCTGAGGCCAATTTTCTTACTGTCCCACATCTGCTTGAAGTTCCAGAAGAAAGGCTGATCACACTTTTGGCAGGAATCACTGTCCAACCACTCAGGGGTCTGGTGAACAAAGCACATGACAGGTCACAGCGAGCAGTGGTGTGGACAAAGGAGCCACTGACATGAAGGAAACTCGAGAAATCAGGATGTGTTCATCAGAAAGAGAGCTCTGATTCCTCAGTCATTAAGCAAGTATTCCTGAAGGCCTCTGACGTTTCAGTTTCTCTGTGTTTCAATTTGCTAACAGTACAGAGACAATGCAGATTTGGTCCACCTTCCAAACCCATCAAACGTCTCGGGATACCAGCAGCAGCCACCAGTGTAGTGGCTCTTGGGACTATTTGTGTCTGAGATATTTGAGATGGAGACAGTGGTGAATGAAATTCTAGCACCATGGAGCTTATAATTTATCAGGGAGAACTGGCATGCAAATATCAATAACTGTTAATTAAGCATCAAGACATGAGTAACTATGAAACATGTCTTGAGGGTGAGAAGCAGAGTGTGGCGATGGTCACGTGGCTCTGATCCAGACTGAGTTCTCTGCAGAGGGGGGATAAAGGAAGGAGGGAGGAGGCTTGAGAAGGTCACTGGAGCCGTACTACGCAGACTCCTGACAGAGGATGTAGACCCTAACCTGCTACCCTCTATGTACAGTGATATCAACCGCACATCACACATACA
>PVHP010041247.1:0-15610 GCA_004024765.1 Zapus hudsonius | reverse complement strand
TGAAACCATGGTCCAAGGGGACCTGGCTCCATCTTGAGTTGGCAACAGAACTTAGCAAATGTTCATGTGGTTTTGCAGGTTGTAAATGCAAGTTACAAGGCCATGTGTCTTGTATTAACATCCCAGAGTGAAGCCTATGAGATGAGGAATATGAAACAGGGCTAGATTCCCTTCAGGGAGCCTCTGAGAGTACTATGCATGAGGCTTAAGCTCAAGTTACAGTGGAGACCCCAGGATGTTGGGGATGCCAGGGACTTTGGTCATCTACCAAGGAAAGCTGCAGGCACCACGTGAAGTGGCCACAGAGATATGGTACCTGTGTTGAAAATGGTAGGGCCATAAAGATGGGGCTTCCCAAGTCTATTGGGGCTCCCATCATTCCACCACATGCCTCGGATGCTGGGCATGGAGTTTCAGGATTTCATGTTTGACATGTTAGGATTTGCCTTTGTTTCATTCAGTCTGATCTTTCCTTGGTTTCTTACTCCTCTTCCCTTTTGGAATGGGAATATTTACTCTGGGCCATTGTATACTGGAAGTATGTAACTTTCTTTTTGTTTTATAGGGGCTGACATTTAAGAGTTTGGCTGTTTTACATCATACTAAGGCAGGTGGAACCAGGCTAACTCCTAGGCTATCCATAATCCTCTGTCCCAAGGACTGATCCAGACTGCCCATGGAAGAGGATATCGAGCTGATTGGGGATAGGGAAGAGGGGCATTGGGGAACTGGGGATAACAATTCATTATTTGTTCATTAAATGTATCTCATTATGGATAATTAAAAAAAAGAAGTACAGGTTAAAAAAGAGTTTGCCTGTTTGCCTTGAGTCTCAGAAGAGACTTTGGACTGTGATCTTTTAAATTTTATTTATTTAGTTATTTACGTGTGTGTGTGTGTGTGTGTGTGTGTGTGTGTGTGTGTGTGTGTGTGTGTGTGTTGTAGACAGTTCTACAATGCTGGGATGAACACCCAACCAAACATATTTTTATGGGAGTAAGGGCTTTATTTTGAGTTTACAGAGCTTCTAGATGAAGTTCCTTCAATGGCAGAAGTCGCTACCATTCATAAATCCAAACAGAGAGAGAAAAACCACCAGCAGCCAGCAAACACCAAAAAGCAGCAATCCCACTGCCAGAGCACAAATGACTTTCTTACACCTTAGGGCTGGAATTTAGATCTGCCCCAGTGACACTTTAGAGCTGGACGCCAGATCTGCCCCCAGTGATACCTCCTCCAGCCAGGTGGCTGGAGTTTTAAGATACAAGTTTAATTTTAACACCTGAATTTACCCCATTGATTAATAATCATCTCACTTTGTAAATTGCATTTAGTCCAACTTCTAAAGTTCCCATAGACTTTACTAACTTTAAGACTGTCCCTTAACTAAATCCTGTAAAATCCGAACAAGTTACATACTTCCAACACATAATGGCACAGAGTAAACATTTCCATTGCTGTAAGGCATAACAAAGAGAGACTGGACCAATGTAAAATCAATAACTATCAGGTAAACATCAAACATCTGCAATTTAAGTCTGACATCCATGACCATTGACAGCAGTCTCTGGATTTCCCAGTTCCGCCCATCCCGCTGTGCTGAGTAGCTGGGGAAAACTTCCATGGTAACGTTTGCACAGTCCTGGTATATCTAAAACATCTTCGGGTCTCTGCTGTAAACCATGATCCATCCATCTTCAGTTCCATACACTGACCTTGTTGGCCTTTAAAAAAGGAATATCCTGAACTGAATGCATTTTGCATTATAATATGGCCAAGGGCCAGAGGTGGAGTGGTATGGTTTGGAAGAGAAATGGTGCTTAAAGACCAATGTTTTCAGTACTTGCTCGCAGTGCTATTTGGAAAACTGTGGAGCCTGTAAGAGGTGGGGCCTGGCTAGCAGAAGTAGGTCACCAAGCAGAGGACTTTGAGGTTATATCTGCCTTCTGTTTCCTGACCAGAACCATGTGAAGAACTGCCACCACCTATAATGACTGAAATCCCTCTGAAACTCTCAGCAAAAATAAACCTTTCTTCTCTGAAGTTGTTTCTGTCAGGTGTTTTGGTCACAGACCTGCAGAAGTAACTAGCACTTTTAGTCTGGGAATTTATAGCCAGCTAAAGGTAGGGGAAGATTAAGTTTCTATGACCTGCCTTGGGGAAGAAGTTATAAGCCAGGAACCATAGATGAAAACAACACACATCTCATAATATCCCAATCACCTTTGTGGTGGTTTGAGTATAAAATGTCTCCTATAGGCTCATATGTTTTGAATACTTGGTCCCCAGCTGGTGGCACTTTGGGGAAGTTGAGGAGCCTTTGGGAGGTAGAGCCTTGCTGGAGGTGTGTCACTGGGAGTGTACTTTGGATTAATAATATAACCCAGCTCCAAGGTCAACACTTAGATTACTTCCTCCTGCTGCTGATAGGTGACGATGTGAGCCTGCTTCCTGCTTATGCCATGCTTTCTCCACCATGATGCAACTTCCCCTCAAAACTGTAAACGGCAATAAACCCTTTCCTTCCATAGGCTGCTTCTGGCCGGGTGTTTTGTCCCAGCAAGGAGAAGGTAACTGCAGCCCTGTCTGGGTGAGATGAGGAGCAATATGGGCCTGATCCACAGGAGCAAGCTGGGTGACCAAAAATGAGAGGACCAGGCCTCCAATCACAGCTCTCCACCTCAAGCACTGGCCTTGAGCTTTTCTTAGCTGTCAAATGGGGACAATACTGTTACTAGGGTGGCTGTAATAATCAGGTGACTTTACTTATGAAAATAGTTACATCCTTTCACTCAGCCATTTGCTTATGTTCTCACTGCTTCCCCATGTTTGCGATCTTACAGTACCATGCTCCAGGGTCACAGTGCCACCCAGAACACAGGGACTTACAGCTAGGTCACAAGACTGCACCATCGTCTCATTAGTAGTTACTGGTGCCAGCTACAAAGAACCAGTTAGTAAATATGACTCCTGCATTCAGTACTACTAAGTGCCTAAGGAAAGAATACCTTTTTCCCCTTTAGCAGTTGATAAAGCCACTGCATAAGTTCCTTGATTTGCTCATCAAGAGTCTTGTGAGATCAGAGGGTAGGTGTCAGCTCCACCTTATCAGTGACTGGACAATAGGTTGGCCAGGAGATGGGTGTGGTGGTTCATGCCTATAATCCTGAATTTGGGAGGTTTAGGTGGGAGGATCATTTTAAGTTCAAGGCCAGTCTGGTCTGCAGGAATGAATTCCAAGTCAGCCTGGGCTAGAGTGAGACCTGGCCTCAAAAAGAAAAGAAAACAAAAGCTTGGCCTCCGAAGAAGCTTATATCTTCCCACATGAGTTGTCTGTGGCAGTCAGGATGAAACCCAGGTCTCCTGACTCAGCCAGAAGTTTTAAATCAGGTGGTTTATTTTAAGATAGTTAGCAATATTTAAAAATGAGCATTTGAAGAGCTGGAGAAATGGCTCAGCAGTTAAGGCACTTGCCTGCTAAGCTTAAGGACCTGAGTTCAATTCCCCAGTATCCACGTAAAGCCAGATGCACAAGAAGGTGTGTGGGTCTAGAGTTTGTTGGCAGTGGCTGAGGCCCTGGTGTGCCCATTCTCTCTCTCTCTCTGCATCTTTCTCTCACTTTCAAGTAAATAAATAAAAATGAGTATTTGAGCTACATTGAAGATGAAAGAAAAATAAATAATTATCATCTTTTCAAATTTACTTGTAATATGTGTTAATATCCATGGCCTCAGTTGAATATATATGTTTGTAATGTGCTATCCTGTCCCCCCACACACTGTTATTTTTTTTTATAACCATTTTCCTTGTGAACTAAAGGAGGTTTACTTAAGTGGAATTCACAGCAAGCTTGAGTTCTTTGACCATCTGTAAGTTTCTGTCTAGGGAATTCGATATTAGCAAGGTGGGTGGGGTCCTTTCATATAATTTCAGTTGGGCTGGAAAGATGACTTAGCAGTTAAAGGTATAAAAAGATCAAGGTCCGTAATATACATTCATGAGAATGTCATGATATAGCCCATTATTTGTACAATGGATATATGCTAAAGGAAAAGAATCTAAGATTATTTCACCAAAGACACTCATGTTAAAAAGAAAACAAGCAATAGACCAGAAGAGCCATGCTCATAATCCCATAGACTCTCCTACACAGCCAGCTGGGATGGAATAGGACTGACAAAAGCTCTCGGATCCAAGCAGGGTGGCACTGACCAAAGCTTCTACTCCCCTAGCCAACCATGGTGTGGCCCAATTCATTCCCCCTTATTCACAGAGAACTGCCATGGATGCCTGAACTTCAGAAAGTCCCAAACCTTACAAATACAGCACATTTCCCTCCTATATGTAGACTAGTCTGATTTCTTTCGCTAAGAACATCTACTCAATAGCTCTGTGTGTGTGTGTGTGTTTAATGGGAGGAAAAGATGATGATACCGAAATAAAATCGAGACTGATTGAGAGGGGGAAGAGATATGGGGAAGGGTGGGGAGGAAATCATAATGGTTTTATGGTCTGTAATTATAGAAGCTATCAATAAAAAGTTAAAAAACACTGTGTATATGTGTGTACACGTATGTGGATATATTTATGAATGTGTGGGTACCTGTGGAGGCCAAAGGACAACCTCAAGTGTCAGCCCTCAAGAATACTGTCCACATTTTAAATTTTTATTTATTTATTCATTTGAGAGATAGAGAGAGACAGAGAGAACGAGGCAGACAGAAAGAGTGAGTATGGGCGCGCCAGGGCCTGCGGCCACTACAAACGACGTCCAGACACATGCACCACTTTTCACTGCTGGCTTTATGTGAGCAGTAGGGAATCAAACCCAGGTTGTTAGGCTTTGCAAGTGAGTGCTTTTAACCACCGAGCCATTTCTCCAGCGCCGTTCCCCTCCCCATACACCTTTTGGAGACAGGGTTCCTTATGGCCAATTATGCTAGAACTGGCTGGCTGGGGAGCCCCAGGGATCCTCCTGTCTACCACTTCCCAAGTGCTGGGATTACAGATGTATGTCACCATGCTTGGCATGTTTATGTGGTTTCTGGGGATTAACATAAAATTTCATGTTTGCAAGGCAAGCACTTTACCAACTGAGGTATAGGATTCAAAGAAAAGAACTTTATTTGGATTGGTGGTTTTGATCTAAGGTCAGAGGGCAAAATGCAGTGATAACATACTTGCTGGTAGAGTCCCGAGATGACACGAAGTGTCAGATGGTGAGAGACAGGGAACGCGTGTGTGTATGTGTCTCCTTTGGTCTCGCTCCATCATCTATTTATTTAGAGACTACTCTATTGGTTTCTATCATCAAATCCACATAGATAAGACATTACATATTTAATATAGTGCAGTACCCCTGTACAAATGGAAAAATTAAGTTGAATATTTCTAGACCAACATGGCTATTAATTTCTTTACAACGCCAACTCAACATGGTAAACAGGGTGTTTCCATCTTCTGATAAAGCTACCAGTGTTGGGCGTGGTGGCGCACGCCTTTAATCCCAGCACTTGGGAGGCAGAGGTAGGAGGATTGCCGTGAGTTCAAGGCCAGCCTGAGACTACACAGTGAATTCCAGGTCAGCCTGGACTAGAACGAGACCCTACCTCAAAAAACCAAAAAAAAAAAAGAAAAGAAAAAGCTACCAGTGTTTAAACATGGGGATTCACTCTGATGTCTTAATCCTAATCACCTCGCTTTTTATATATCATACCCAAAGTTTTCTTTCTCTTAATACTCCACAGTGGAGATTAAATTTCAATACACACATCCTTAGAGGACATACTCAAATCATATCCATAGCAATATGCTAGGATAAATTTCATTTATAAATGAGGCAGGGTAAAAGGTTAACAAAAATAACCAATAACAAAACAGAACAATTCTAACACTATACTATAACAAGATCACTCTGCTTGCGTTTTATGGCCATTACTGAGTCCAGTAGGTGTCATTTGAACATAGCACCACAATACTACAATAATACGGCACTCTGAGAACCGAGATGCTTCTAGATGATTAATGTACGAGGCAGTGACTAGCTGGAGGAGGGGTTCATGGATGGATAGTGCATCCAATATGGATGCCCTGGACAAAGGAAGGGTGACATGTCCTGGGAAAGATGGAATGAAGTGGTATAGGATGTCATCACTTGCTGAGATAGTGTGCAATTTTAAACATATGAATTATTTATTTCTGGAATTTTTCCATGTAACTTTTCAGCCTGCAGTTAACTGGAGCTTTGGGAAGCAAAACTATTATACACTGAACCACAAATCTCAAAAACATCTCTTTTCTTAAAAAAATCTAAAATGCTTTATGAATTTGAGTGCCGTCCATGTATAGGGGCCATGCTCATTTTCTCCTTATTATTCCAATTTTTGTGTATGTGTTGATAAAGCAAGCACCTCAAAAGCATCTCTTAAGCCAGGCGTGGTGGCGTACCCCTTTAATCCCAGCACTTGGGAGGCAGAGGTGGGAGGATCCCCGTGAGTTCAAGGCCACCCTGAGACTACATAGTGAATTCCAGGTCAGCCTGGGCTAGAATAAGACCCTACCTCAAAAAAAAAAAAATCTCTGTAGGTGATCTAGAATATGGCTTTTGCTGACTTTCTCTTCTCCCTTGAAGGGAGGAGTGAAGAAATTATTTGTTTAGATTTTTTTGTTTGTGGGCTGGAATTGAAACCAGGGCCTTGTGGATACGAGGCAATCACACTGAGCTACATCAGCAGCCCTAGTATATGTGTATGTATGTATGTAGACACAAGTGTGTGTACATATGTATGCTCATGAATGTGGAAGCCAGAAGTTGATGTCGGACATCTGTTTCAATTGCTCTCCACCGTCTTTATAGAGACAAGGTCTCTCATGAACTCAGAGCTCATCCATTTGGTTAGTCTAGCGAGCCAAGCTAGAAAGTGTGTCTCAAGGATCCTCCTGTCTCTGCTTCTGAGGCGC
This sequence comes from Zapus hudsonius, assembly GCA_004024765.1. NCBI lineage: Eukaryota > Metazoa > Chordata > Mammalia > Rodentia > Dipodidae > Zapus > Zapus hudsonius. Next base: position 8,650 of record PVHP010041247.1, on the reverse strand, counting down.
TGGCATTACAGGTGCATGCCACTGCACCAAGCCGTTACATGGGTATTAGGGATTTGAATCTAGGTCTCATGCTGATGTGATAATGTCCTCAGCCCCCAAAGCCTGGCCTTAAAAAATTAATGAAGATATTGATCTATCTTTTGAGACAGAGTATCATGTAACTCAGGCTGGCCTTGAACTTCTGATCTTCCTGTGTCTACCTCCCAAGTGCTGAAATTACAGATGTGCATCACCACACCCGGTTTATGTGGTGCTGGGGATTAAAACCAAGGCTTTGTGTATGCTAGGCAAGTACTCTATCCATTGAGCTATATCTCCAACCTAGAAGATATCGACCTCTTAAGTAGAGTTCGAATGAGAGATACACATTATCTGAACTGTAGATGCTTACAGGAGATTCCTGAGATTGCTTACCTCCTCTTGGATTAAATATCTTTCCTAAAAATCTTACAAATGAAGGAATGGGGCATGCCTATTTGCTATTTAAGTAAAATAAGTAGCTAATCAGTCTGTCTGCAAACTCAGATACAGGAACCATGGTGCTGAAAGATGGCTGGGAACCATCCTTGTCTCTGCCACTATGGGATCGGGAATTCTTTTCTTCATTTATTTAGAAAAAAAATTTTCTCATTATCTAACAGGGATATGGTTTACAAAAAGGACCTTAAATTCTTTGTGAAAGGAGGATCCTGCTCAACTACCTCTCTTGTTGTCAAGGTCAACCAGATGTCTTAGATGGGCCCTGCAGGGGCCCTGCAGGGGCCTGTGGATCTAAAGTCCATGTTTATTCTCCTGGTGGCCACTGCACATGTGCCTTTCCTTCGGTGCTTACCTTATTCTGTGCACAATTTTGACAATCATGAACATCCCTGAGGGTGACCTTCCCTGATTCAGGGTGTTTTCCAGGTCGAAGAAAAGCAAAAATGAAAGGAGCCTAAAGTACTTCATTGGCTCTGAGCACCAACCACGTGGAGTTGTTTTAAAGATCTCCACACACCTGCAATGGCCACTGGCAGTTCTGAACACAGCAGTCACATTACCTTATACCATTTTTACCCTTTCTTCTTCTTCTTCTCTTCTTCTTCTTCTTCTTCTTCTTCTTCTTCTTCTTCTTCTTCTTCTTCTTCTTCTTCTTCTTCTTCTTCTTCTTCTTTCAATAAACAAGGTTCAATACAGCATTAAAAAATCAAAACTAGAAATCAGGGGTGCCTCAGTAGTTAAAGGGGCTTGTTTATAAATTAAAATGCTTTGTAATGCCCACAAACCTCTCTTTACACAGGACCCTACACTTAGTGGGAGATCAACTAGGTGTTTAAGGAATTGAATTGAAGCCAACGCCTTCATAGCTATTGCTCTCAAAAGGAACTTGCAATTACTTTTAAGAACTAGTTAATCATTTTCCTTCCCGTGGTGTGTCAATTTTCCCTTATTATGATACCTGAGACAAGTCAGCTTAAAGACAGGAAATGTTTGCTTGGCTTATAGTATCACATGCCTCAGTTCATAATCAATCACATTGTCTCAGGCTTGTGCCCAAAAGGGAGAAGCAAAATGGCAGAAGAAAGTAATGAACAAAGCCAGGATGCCACAAGAAAGGAAGAGGAAGGACTGAGGTTGTACATATTCCTTCAAGAGCACACTTCCAACGATGGAAACACACCTCACTAGGTCTTAACTCTTAACATTCCCTCCATCTCCCAATCCCATCATCCACCCATGATATCCTTCCTTACCAGGTCCCAAAAGTAATGGAGCCAACAGACCATGGAGTAAAACCCTGAAACCATGAGCCAAAACAAATTGTTGTTTCTTTTTAAGTTGATGATTTTGGTCATTCATTATAATAATGGAAACCTAATCAACTAACACGATCCTTAATTAAATTTTGCTTTGAATAATCAGCTTTCAAAGATGATTTTGGTGCCATTGAGGAAATTTGAATATAAGGATAAGCTTTAGTGGAGAGAGCTTTGGTGGGATGCTGTTACTACAGTTGTGTATCTTTTACCAATACATTTAAAAGCGAAATGACATGTCTATATTGTAATTTTTTTCAGAGAAGAAAAATACACACACACACACACACGCATACACACACATTCTCTCTCTCTTTTATCCTTAAAGAGAATTAGCAAGTTTTTTGCGATTCTATAAAAACCATGAGAACAAGGTTCTTTCTGTCCTTTTACTGCTGTAGCCCTGGAAACTAGGGCAATGTCTGGCAGAGGTTGGGCACCAGGAAATATTAATGAATAACTGACTTCATAATGATGAAATTGAGCTGATACAGAAAGTGCAACTGGAAAAACGTGATTAAAATGTGTGTTAGTCAGGGTTCTCTGGAGGAACAGAACCAACAGAATGAACTGTAGTAAAAAGGGGGGATTTATTGAATTAGCTCACAGCAGTTCCACAACAGCAGTCTGCAAGCCCCAGAATCAAGGAACAGGTTGCCACTCAGTCCCCGAGGCTGGATGCCTCAGCAGTCCCAATCCAGCACTGAAGGCCTAAAGGCTTCCTGGGAAGCTGCTGGTCTTCAGTCCAGGCTAGAAGGCTGAGGAAGCTTCGTTCAATGCTGATGAAGAGATGCATGACAAGCACCAGCAGCCAGGCAGGCAGGCAGGCAGGGAGAGAGAAAGAGAGGTTTCCTTCCCTTTTTTGTAGCCTTAAGGCAGGGTCTTGCAACCCTTTCCTAGACTTGTTGACTTATTGAGTCTCTGGAATTTTCTTCCTGCACTTCCCTCTAGGAAGGGATATCTATTTCTAGTTCCCCTGAGCTTCCTTACATCCTGCCCCCCACTGAGAGGGATGCCTTCTTCACAGAGACCCATCCAAGATTACTAAAAAGGTCAGGTTGACAACAAAATTTAGCCATCACACCATGTCACATATAAATTTTCTATGATAAAATTCAGCATTGATCCACATGCATAAGAGAAATTCCATTTGAGAGTAATCTGAAACATTTCAGTTCTTGCCTGGACATTTAGAGATCAGATTTATTGAAGTATTCGTTGTTAAATAAAATACAAAGATCATGTGCTAGTGTATCTGGTGTGGACTCTTTCATATGGATGGAATGTCATACTAAACACTGAAATCATTTGTTTCTAATGAGATTCCTCAGTGGAACCAGCTCCAGGCTTATGAGGGGACAACTGCATTGGGTATAGGATGCCTTTCCCAAAATATCTCTCCGGTCACCATCTTAGGGTATCAGATACCTAAAGTACCACCACTTGGGTTATATGTCTTTCAGTTATGAGGGGTGTTTATGTTTCCAGCATTGTCAACAAAAACATAAGCACCTGACAAACTTAATATGTGAAAACTTATTTCAACCATATAGGCAAAATGAGACCACTGATGCAATAGTGGTATGCCTGTTACAGGGATAAACAATGCCTTTCTGCTTGGATTTGAGGTCTGCTCTGCAAGAAGGAATTCCTGAATGGTATTATAAACCCTGGCAAAAGCCTGTGGCTGGGAAGGTCATAGGCTGTATCTGGGAAACTACTGCTGTTGTTTTACAAAATGTAAATGATGTGCCCATCAAATTTCCCATTAAGTCACTGTGTTTATGCCATAGATAGTGCTACTGCCCGTGTTGGTCAGACAAGCTTCTTTGTGAAGTGGTCAGTAGTGACTGTAAAGAGTCATTACTAGTCCAAGTGCTGAGAATAAGTGACTGTTGAATGCTCAGCTCTAAATAGGACACCTTCAAGGATCAGAGAACATCATTTAAGAAAGGACTGAAAGAATGTAAGAGCTGGAGGAAGATGGGCAGTGGTATGCAGTGCTGACTTCCGGGCATGAAGTGACTGTTGTACAACTAAACGCACAGCAGCCGGGATGATATGAAAAAGATCTGAACAAGATTGGTCCTGTCAACACCTTGTCATAGAAGGGGGAGGGACTTGTGGGCTCCACCTCTCCCTGAGGATTTATACAGTTAACAGGTGATGGGAGAGGGAGTTTCTTCAGAGTGTTGTCACTGGTAAGGTGCCCATCCTCCTGTAATAATCATAATGAAACCCACTGAGTGACAAAAGATAAGACAGGAGACTAGAAGGGGGATGAACTGGGCAGAAGGAGTATTTGTGAGAGTGGGCAAGGGATAAGAGAAGGTAATGGGGTGGGTGAATGTGATCCAAGTACATTAAGTACATGAATGAAAATGCCCTGGGCGGGGCGTGGTGGTGCACACCTTTAATCCCAGCACTTGGGAGGCAGAGGTAGGAGGATTGCCATGAGTTCAAGGCCACCCTGAGACTACATAGTGAATTCCAGGTCAGCCTGGACTAGAGCGAGACCCTGCCTCGAAAACAAAACAAAACAAAACAAAAAAAGCCCTAATGAGGGCTGGAGAGATGGCTTAGCAGTTAAGGCATTTGCCTGCAAAGCAGAAGGACCCAAGTTCGATTCTCCAGTATCTGCATAAAGCCAGATTTACAAGGTGTCCCATCTGTCTGGAGTTCATTTTTAGTGGCTGGAGGCCCTGACATACCTACTCTCTCTCTCTCTCTCTCTCTCTCTCTCTCTGCCTCTTTCTCTCTCACTCTCTCAAATAAAAAGAAACTCCTGTATGACTATTATTTTTTTAAGGTAGGGTCTCGCTCTGGTCTAGGCTGACCTGGAATTCACTATGTAGTCTCAGAGTGGCCTTGAACTCATGGCAATCCTCCTACCTCTGCCTCCAGAGTGCTGGGATTAAAGGTGTGCACCACAATGACAAGACTTATTTCCAATATTAAAAAAATATTATTTTAATTATTTATTTGCCAGGAGAGAGAGAAGAGAGAGAATGGGTGCACCATGGCCTCTTGCCACTGAAAACAAACTTCCAACACATGTGCCACTTTGTGCATCTGGCTTTATGTGAGTACTGGGGAATTGAACCCAGACCATTAGGCTTTGCAAATAAGTGCCTTAACCACTGAGCTATCTCTCCAGCCCACTCTATCCAATTTTGATCATTTAGAAATATCTATAAGCAACTTTGCTCTTACAACCACAGAGGAATCACACCTGGGGAAAGCCATGGAGTTTATATTTACGGTCTTTTTCTTTCTCCCACATGTACACTTAATTTAAGAAAGAGAGAATGCCACCACCTTCACATTTATAAACGAGAACAGTGTTCTGAGCTCCTGATGCTCAGGAAAGAGTTATGGCTGCAGAACGCAGTGGAATAACTTTGCACGGACATGCCTATCTATTGTGGTCGCTGGGATACTTGCCTGTATGTTTATACACTTACAGAAAGAAATCCTAAGGAGCAAAGAAGTAGAACAAACACTTTTCAAGGATTTGGGATTTTTCTCCTAGATTTTTCTTCCATCAACCTTCCCACAGCCAAAGCCACACTTTACAAACCATGAACAAGAATGCTTATATACATAGTTTCATTGCTAAATTCTCTAAACTCTGATAAAATATTATCATTGGCGCAAACATTACACTGAGAAATGTCACTTTAAAAATAAGGCAGATATTCCAGTACAAATCTGTAATCCCAGATACTCAGAGGTAGGAGGTTTATAATTTTTAAACAATTTAGCACTAGAATAATATCCTTTCTTGATATAGGTATATATACATATATGTATATATTTTTTATTTTTTTGAGGTAGGGACACAATCTAGCCCAGGCTGACCTGGAACTTACTCTGTAGTCTCAGGCTAGCCTCAAAGTCATGACAATCCTCCTACTTCAGTCTCCAAAGTACTGGGGTAAAAGGTGTGTTGTACATGCTCAGCTGTCACACTTTTTTAAAATCCTAAATTGTTGATTTAGTTCTGATTGATGGATCTCTTGTAAATTCTTCTGACAATTCACTTCACAAAATACAGCATTTCACTGACTAAAAACCTGAAAACACACAGGCCCTACAGACACCAAGTTCTCAGTGCTCTCTTTCTCACAAATGACCATTGTTTTTCCCTGATCAGTTCCCAACCCTGCTTCCAGAATTTGGGGCCAACAATGTCAGAACTGTACCTGTTGGAAGTTACCTGGGTAATTGCAAGATTATCATCTTTTGCAATGCTCAAAAATGGAAGTTCTTAATAAGAGATTCTCTCAAATAACAGATTGAGGAATTAGATAAGATATAATAGTCTCCATTTCTGTAAAATAAAACCTGGGCACTCACAGGTAATGGACTAGCACCTACATGTCGTTACCTGGGACACCACAAACAAGCCATGAATAGCCTACAGAAGAGGATATTGACTCTTGTCCCTTAAAAACATTTGATACTTTTTAGCATTTACAATGATCCTTCCTGATTTTCCTCTATATAATTTTTTTCCCTTTGACCTGCTGGGTTTGCTTTTACATCTTTGTCTCTCATTTAAAAATTTAGGTTAATAATAGTTCTTTGCATAATTGTAATAGCCTTTGGCTGTCCCAATTGCAGAAATAATTGAGACAAGAGACTGCAGAAGTTTCCTGAGGTATCTTTCATGCTTCATGGAGTTCTTGCCAGTCAGGAGAATGTGACTTCTTGGCACTGAGTGCCTGCCCAGAAACTCCAGTCTGCCAGGAGCACATGCTACAGGCCACAGGGACATGCCACGAGTTACAGTGCTGGGTGATCTCAAAGTCAAGAGCACATAGTGTGAATGGGCAGCGTTGGTGCTCCTCTGTTTCTTGTTTGAAAGGCAAATCTGATGTTGTTCAGAGTTGGCAATGAACAACAACCAGGCCAGAGAGGCTGGAGAAAGTGTCAGGAAGGAAGGGGAGGTCACAGGAACCATTTAAGTCATGCCTTGGAACTGACAAAAGACACCTTGGCGGGACTGGGGAGATGGCTCAGTGGTTAGAGGCACTTGCTTACAAGGCTTGACCGCCTGGGTTGGCTTCCTCGGTACTCATGTAAAGCCAGATGCACGAAGTGGCCCAAGTGTCTTGGGCTTGTTTGCAGTGGCACTAGACCCTGGTGTGTCCATTTTCTCTCTCTCTCTTCTTACAAATAAGTACATAAAATTATTTTTAAAAAGAAAAAAAAGACACCTTAGCAAATGCATAGAGGTGATCCTGGGACCATCCATCATATTTTGAAAACCTACAACCCAAGCTTCTCCCAGGCTAAACCCCAGTGAAAAAAGCCACAAACCTGGATGTTCTATGATGTCTGACCTTATTTGGAATGTAGATGCAGAGGAACAGGGGTATCATTTACCAAATTTCTTGTATCTCAGAGTCTATGTGCATGACATCTCATGCTCACAGTCATTCTGGGAAGAAATACTACCTCCAGCAATTGAAAATTAGGAAGGAAAAATAGGTAACTTGGAAAGATCAGGTAGCTAGCTGAAGGTTGCAGTTAGCAAGAGTTAGAACTCAGCTCTTAACAAAATCTGTCCTCCACCCTCCTCATCACTAGGAGTATGAGAAGGATGGTGGAACTCCACTTCCCTCAGCCTTCTTTTCCTCTGAGTCCTGCTTAGCATTTTGTGTGTGTATGTGAGTGTGCATGTGTGTATGTTTGTAAGTGTGCATGTGTGTGTGAGTGTGCATGTATGTAAATGTGCATGGGTGTGTGTATGTGAGTGTGCATGTGTGTATGCATGAGTGTGCATGTGTGTATGTTTGTAAGTGTGCATGTGTGTGTGAGTGTGCATGGGTGTATGTATGTAAATGTGCATGGGTGTGTGTATGTGAGTGTGCATGTGTGCATCTAGAAGCTCTCTCACAGACCCACCCTGAAGTAATGATATACCAATTCTCTTTACAAATATATTTTAAAGAAATCTTTGGAGAGATGACTCAGTGATAAAAGGCACTTTATTGCAAAGCCTGACGGCCTGGGGGATGAAATCCAGGAGGCGAGCTTCGCACGCAAGCATCTTTAACTGGTGAACCATCTCTCCAGCCCCCATTTACTTTTTTATATGTTTACCACATTTTTACTAATAGAACTCATTGTCAAGAATATTAAGTGGCCCCATTTACTTTTCATAATCACTTTTACCAAATTTACAGAATCATACATTTGTGTGATCATGTGACTTACCTGCCATCCTTCTCCAGAACCCTGTCCCCTTTCTCCAAGGCCTTTCAAGAGTCTTGCCAGAGAGGGACCCTAAGTTTTTTGTTGTTGTTTGTTTGTTTGTTTTAACTTACCGACCCTGAGTTTTAAATTTCATTAGATTCATAGAAAATTCACCTGTGAAATTTGAAATTCTTGGAGACAAGAAATGTGTTTATTCTGTTTTTTTTTTCCCCAAAAACATGGCAACTTGCAGGAGTCTGGTACTAGGGATAAAAGAGACAGGTATTCCAGCAGCCTCCTTGCTGTCCTCGGGACAGAGAGACAATAGGGAGGGAGGGAGGTGATACAGGAGCCAGACAGACTTGGGATGGAGTTTCGGAATTTCCAGCACTAATTTTGGATGGGTGACTCTCCCTTCCTGAGTTTTCTCATTTGCAAGAAGGATAGTTAGATAGCAAAACTGACTTGAGAGAGTGCTTCCAATGCAGCAGCACGTGGAAACGGCCCTGGCACAGTCCCTGATGGGCACAGAGCTACCAATGTGGAAAGGCGAGACATCTGGAGATTGTCAGACAGCTTTACAAAACCCACTTTCCCGTCTAGAACTTTAGCTCACTTACCTCCACACCAGAAATGAAGAAGGAACTAAA
>PVHP010041246.1:0-15505 GCA_004024765.1 Zapus hudsonius | reverse complement strand
AGAGGTTCTTTTTACTTAAATTTGGTTTTTGTTTTCTGATACTTCTTTTTGGGTTGCCTCTATCATCCTGTTGAGATGTGTTTTCATTTCAAGGTTTGATTTACTTGCTTCTTCCTGGTACTCATTGTTTACTTGCTCATGTCTTCCTTTAACTTGGATATCTGTTTCTTGAGACCTTCTGTTTGCTGCTTTGCCTTTAGTTCAATCACTGATCTTAAGTCCATTTGATTCTCCTCTATTATATTAAGCCTGGTGGTAAAGCTTGGGAGCTGATGTTGTACTCTTTGAAAATGTTTAACCATTTTTTATTCCATGACCACCATTAACTTCTCCATAGAATCTGTGCCAGTATGACCTCGGCTTAGTGTCATGTCATCCTGGGACTGCATCTGCTCTCTCTCTCTTTTTGTATCATTGTTGTATTCCCACTTTGGACTTGGGGTATTAGGTGTTGTTTCCTCAGCTGGTGTATTCTTCTTGCATTGAGATCAGCCCATTTTGATTCCACTTGGGGTTGTTTGGTGGATGTCTTTGAGCTGTCTACACTTCAATAGTGTGGACAGGGTGTGTGCTGGGTTCCATGGAGAGGGATGAGTACTCACTTGGTTTATCTGTGTGTCTGCCCTCAGATCAGGGGCTGTGCTGGCAAGTGGGGTGGCAAGTGTGTCAGGTCCACAGGTATTGGGGTTTAGTGCCCCTTCAGGCTGGTGGTCCTGCTAGCGCGAATGAGGGAGGGGAGCTGTGTCTGAGCTGGAATGGCCAGAAGAAGCCACAGCTTGCTGTCTGCCAATGGGTGCACACCTAGGAAGCACCGGCGGGGCTATGGGCCTGTTGTGCCCTTGGACTGAGTGCTGTGCTTAAGGGATTTTGGGTGGGGATTGAGGTGGTATTGTCTGAGGTCAGGAGGCAGCAGGAAGGGGACCCTAGATTATGGTGAGAGCTTGTGGGAGAAGGTGGAGTTTCTCTCAGACCTTTGCAGAGCCATGAGTCCCAGGCCAGCACTGATTCGGCTGGAGCTGCATCTGTCCGGGACCTACAGAAGCCAGTTGCACCCTTCCCCACTAGGTGACAGTGCTGTGACTGCCCAGGACTCCCAGGAGACAGTCCTGCCCTTTCACCTTTCCGCAGCTTAACCCACATAAAGACCTTTCATGATGAGTCTGGGAAGAGCCGCTTCTCCTGATCTTCTCTGCTTCTTCATGGGCTAGGCACTGTTACTGTGACCTGGGTTGGTATCATGGCTGTGGGCATGTGGGTGCTGGGATCTGATGGTGTTCCAGGATCTGATGGCGGGAGCTGGCAGGTGACTTATGGTTCGAGTTTTGCGGCTGCTTCTGGGTTTTCTCCTCCATCAGCTTTCTATTAACTTGCTTTTTGCTTTGTTTACCCCCATGAAAGTTTGGGGAGAGATTACACTGAGGCAAATCACGTTCTTTCTTCTATCTTTTGTATTGATCTATGGCTGTATGACATGCGCCCTAGCCTTTATGGTGGTGGTGTACCGTGGAACCCTGCATGAGGCCCCTGCGGCGGTGGCTGTGGGAGCCTAGTTAGCTGAATTGTAATTAGATTCTACGTGACTCCACAATGTCTGGAAAACTAAGAAAGAGAAATAACAAAAAGTTTATTTTCTCCCCATCCTGGTTGTCAGTGACAGCGTAATTTACCTCTGCCTGTGCTGGAGGTCCTAACACACCGTCATCTTCCCAGAATCATAGTTTTTTTTCTTAGTTTCAAATTCATTGATCTCTGCTCTGACAATTAATTTTTTTCATCTTGAGCTCCTATGTTGTATTGTTATATTTTTCAAAGTCTTTAGGTGGGCAGTTAGGTTATTATTCTGAGATCACTCTGTCTTTGTTATGAAGGCACTTAGTACCTTAAATTTTCCCCTCAGGACTGCCTTCCTTGTGCCCCATAAGTTTTGGAACACTGTATTTTTCTCATCATTTATATCAAGACATTTTAAATTTCCTTTTAAAGTTTTAATTAAATTTAATTAAAATTTTCATTAAAAATTAATTTACTTGAACTACCCATTCATTCTTTAGAAGCATATTTTTCAGTCTTCAATAGTTGGTGTATTTTATGTTTTTTTCTCCCATTGTTTATTTTAGCTTTAGTACACTGTTGTCCAAAATGATGCAGGGGGGTACATCAATTTTCTTGAATTTATTGAGGTTTTATGGCCTAATGTGGTCTGTTTTGGCATAGGTTCTGAGGGCTATTGAGAAAAATGCATATTCAGTCGAGTTGGGATGGAATGTTCTGTAGGTGTCTGTTAGGTCTAGTTGATCTATGGTGTTGTTGATCTCTATTATTTGCCTGCTGATCCTCTGTTTTGATGATCTGTCTTGAGATGATAATGGTATATTGAAGTCTTCGACTATGATGGAATTGGAATTTTTTTGGTGGTGTTTTCCAATTAGTTTTGCTTTATGAACTGTGGTGCACCTGTATTTGGTATACACATATTTATGATAGTGATATCCTCTTGTTGAAATGTTCCCTTGATGAGTGTTGTAGTCAGCTTTCTAGTTGCTGCAGAATAGAACCAAAACAAAAGCTACTTGTGGAGGAATGGGTTTATTTGGCTTATGGACTCAAGGGGAAACTCCATCATGCTAGGTAAAATGATGGCATGAGTAGAGGGTGGACATCACCTCCACCACAGCACTGCAGATAGCATCAAGAAGGTGTACCAAACACTGGCCAGGGGATGCCATAACACCCATAAACCTGCCTCCAACAACACAGCTCCAGTGAGGATCCAATAGTCAAATTGCCATCAGGTGGGGATTGATCATTCAGAACACATTCATTTGTTTGTGGGGGACACCTGGATAAAGCCATGACAGCCTTCCCCTGACCCCCACAAACTAATAATCATACATGATGTAAAATATGATGTGTTCATGAGCCATAATACAAAAAAGCCAACCCATAATGGTACAGAGCATTCACACCGCAAAAGACAACGTGAGGCATGGCAAAAACAGATTGAACCAATACAAGATATAAAACAAGCAGGGCAACATCAATTTCTAACTCCAACTTGAATAATTCTAAGCAGTAACAAGTTTCTTGGAGATCTGATTCTGTCCCTTCAGCTCAGCCACTCAGTCTAGGAAAAGTTCATCTGATGCTGGCAGCTCGCCTTGGTAGCCATCCATAGTCCTGCCATTTCATTGGGTCTCCACTGCAACCCACAGTTCATCCCCTTGGCTCCATCGGTCTCCATGGAGGGAATCCTGCATCCCTGATTCACAGTGCTGATTGGCCATTTTTCAAAACAAAACTGCGTTGCAAATCCAGTGACCTTCTCTTCCTGCATTTGTTATTATCCTTAGTACCAGATAGCCACCAACCTGTTAATGCAGGAGGAACAAAGCATTCAGACCCCTTACTTCAAAGAGTCTTCAATCTTCCTGCTGTCCCAATGCAGACCAGCTGGCCCATCTCAATGGTTGTAATCTCTCAAACAATTGCAGCTGAATAGGCAACATTTTCAGCCCAGAGATTTTATTTCTTTTGTTTCCTCTCCATCTGCTCACACCAGTCCATTTATATGCAAAGCAACCCTGCACACATTCTCTGGACACAGGCAGGCAGAATGCAGCAAGCCTGTCATGCAAACTGCTTCTGGAACAGTCCTGAAAAAGTTCTTTCTCACCCTTGTAAACCAGACCTCACAGTCCATAGTCCTTACTGCATTCAGGTCTTTCAACTCTGACCAGAATGGTCCATCAAGCTGTACTCACAGCATTGTAAGGTGTCTCTTAGGCCGAGATTTCAAATACCTCCCTATTCCTCTTGCAAATCAGTTCCAAAAGGTCCAAAGCTGCTAGATCAGGGTTCTAGCAGCAACAGACCCCACTCTCAGTACCAAATCTATTGTAGTCAGCTTTCTAGTTGGTGCAGAAAAGAACCCAAATGAAAGCTGCTTGTGGAGGAATAGGTTTATTTGGCTCATGGACTCAAGGGGAGACTTCATTTTGGCAGGGAAAACGATGGCATGAGCAGAGGGTGGACATCACCTGCACTGTAGCACTGTAACGAGCAGGAATGTGTGCCAAACACTGGCAAGGGTAAGCTGGCCCATAACACCCACAAGCCCACCCCCACAACATAGCTCCAGTGAGCTTCCAATACCCAAACTGCCATCAGAACACATTCTTTTGTGGGGGACAACTGGGTCAATCCATGACAATGAATTAGAATTGTCCTTCATTGTCCTTTATTTTTTATATCTTTTGGTTTAAAGTCTATTTAGTTTGTTATTAATGTAGCCACACCCGCTAATTTTTTGTTTCCTTTTGCCTGAAAGATCAGTTTTGATCCATTACACTGTGGAAGTTTCTGTCTTTAGAGGTTAGGTGAGTTTCTTGAAGGTAACAGAAGGATGGGTCCACTTTTCTGAACAAGCCTGCTAGCCTGAGTTTTTTTATGTGATAGATTTAATCCCTGTCATGGTGAAGTGTTTATGGGATTTGATGCCTCTGGTGTTGTTTTGATCTTCTAAGCTTTGTTATCATGGTTGACCTCTAGAACACTCTTGGCTTTGGGCATTTAACTCTTCTGTGTGGAATATCTCCTGGAGTATTCTCTGTAGGTCTGATTTTGTTTTCATATATTTGTAGAGCTGGTTTTTATCATGAAATGTTTTCCTTTTTCCATCTATTATAAGGGATACTTTTGCTGGGCACATTAGTTTGGGTTGGAAGCCATAGTGGTTTAGGCTTTGAAGTACTCATTGCAAGCCCTGCTAGCTTTCATGGTTTCCGTGGAGAAATCTGATGTTGCTCTGATGGGTATTCCTTTATATGTGATTATTTGTTTTTCTCTTACTGCTTTTAAAAGCCTCTCTTTGCCTTCAGTGTTTAGGGTTTTTACTATTATGTATCTTAGAGTTTCTTCTTTGGTCCTGCCTGTGTGTTGTTCTGTGTGCTTCCTGGATGTGAATGGGACTCTCTTTTGCAAGAATGCAGACATTTTCATCAATAATTTTCTTGAATATGTTATTCATGCCCTTGACCTGTATTTCTTCCCCCTCTGGCATCCCCATGATTCAGAGGTTTGGTTGGTTAAGGGTGTCCCAAAGTTCCCTTATATTTTCTTCCTATGCTTTTTGAACTTATCTAAGTTTTGTTATCCTGATCTCTTTCTTCTGCTTTGTCTTTCATGTCTGAGGTCCAGCTTATTAACTCTGGTAGCTATGGATTCTAGAGATGCTTTAATATCTCCATTTGATTTGGTCTTCTATACAGCTTTTTGTATTTTCTCCATCTATTTGTTGAATTGCATTTTCATTTCAAAGTTTTTCTTACTTAATGCTTCTTGGTATTCATTCCTGTATTTGATTATGTCTTTGTTTAGTATCCGATTCTTGAGCTCCTCTAGTTGCTGGTTTGCCTTTAGCTCAATTTCTGTTCTAGAAAAGTCCATCTGTTTTTCCTCAGTTGTGTTAAGCCTTGTGTTGAAGCTTGTGAGCTGATTCTACACATTTCCTCTTAATCAATTTTTGCTTCTATTTCTATTAGTTATCTGGTTTTAGACTCCAGCAGAGATGTCCTGAACATATTGTCGTCCCTCATGGGTTTGCATCTGTACTCTTTCTTTCATATTTTCCTTGGGGACTTCCAGAGTTGGGCTAGGCATGCTTGGTGTAGTACACTCAGCTTATGTGTTCTTTTTGTGTTGTGACCTACTCATTTTCAGATGAGTTATTTTTTTTTTAAATCCTCAGCAGGGGCAGGGCCCACACACGAGTTTGTGGCAAAGTCTCGGGAGGATGGGGCAGGCTCTCAGTTCAGAAAGAATAGGTACATGCTCAGTTCCTTTGGTTTCTGGCAGTTTGGGGGGGGTGCTCAAACCATCAGCAGGAGCAGGCTGGGGGCTGGGCCTTCCATAAGTTGGGATCAGTGGGTGGCATCTCATGGTGCATGGGCTGGCTTGGAGCCGGGAGTTGGTGGGTGGTGTCCTGGGGTTTGTAGGAATTTCAGAAGTTAAGTAGGAGCTCCCTTACTTGGCCTGCCCTGAGTCTGGGGGTTTGGTGGTGAGTCTCAGGGCACATGAGCTGGTGGAAAGCTAAGAAGCAGCTCTCTTTCTGGCCTGTCCTGGGTTCAGGGGGTTGGTGGGTGGGTCCTGGGGTGTACAGTCTAGCCAGGAGGAAAGTGGGAGCTCACTTACCTGGCCTTGGGTCTGTGGGTTTGTGGGTGGGGTCCCAGGGCATACGGGCTAGTGGGAAACCAAGAGGCATCTTCCTTACCTAGCCTAGCCTGGGGTCAGGGGTTTTGTGGGCCTCCTTTTTGATTTCTTGAGTGATCCAATTTTTGCTTAATAGCATATTATTCAGTTGTCAATAGTTGGTGTATATTCTGTTTTTCCTCCCTTTTTAAAATTTCCTGTTTTAATGCTTTGTGGTCTAATATGATTCAGGGGGCTACATTAATCTTGTTGAATTTATTAAAGAATGTTTTATGTCCTAATATGTGCTCTATTTTGGAGACTGTTCTGTGGGCTCCTGAGAAGAATATATATTCTGTGGTTTTGGGAAAGAATGCTCTGTATATGTTAGGAATAGTTGATCTATGGTGTTGTTAAGATCTGTTATTTCCCTGCTGATCTTCTGTTTGGACAATCTGTCTAGAGATGATAGTGGTTTATTAAGTCTGTTACTATGATGGATTTGGAGGTTATTTCTGTTTTGCTTTTGATTAAGTTTTGCTTTATGTACTGTGGTGCACCTGAATCTGGTGCATACATATTTATGATAGTAATATTGTCTTGTTAGATCATACCCTTGTTAAGAAGTGACCTTCATTGTCCTTTTTAATTAATTTTGGTTTAAAGTATATTTTGTCAGATATTAATATAGCCATACCCACTTGTTTTTAATTTACTTTTGCTTGGAAGATTATTTTCCATCCTTTCACCCTGAGGAGGTGTGTGTTTAAATATCTTTATTATGAATATTCATATACATTGTATGAGCACATCTTGTGAATGTGTCCCTGTTTCCCTCCTCTCCGACCTCTACCCACTGGGGTCCTTCCTTGGTGTGCATACTAGATCTGTCCATAGGACAGGGGTTTATGAATTGCAGTGAGTTGCATTTCTTGAAGGCAGCATATAGAAAGGTCAATTTTTCTGCTGTGGCCCATTAGCCCATGTCTTTTTCTAGGTGAATTAAGCCATTTTATATTCAGAGTGATAACTGTGAGGTTTACTTTATGTGCTGCCATGGTTTAGGGTTTATGGAGGTGATTCCTCATATGTTATTATGGGCCAATTAATTTTGCTTATCTTGATCCTCCTCTATTGGGCTCTTGAGGTTGGCTGTTAGTCTCTTCTGTGTGGAATATCTCCTGCAGTATCTTCTGAAAGTTTGGCTTTGTGTTCATATAATAGTAGAGCTGTCTTTTATCATGGAGTACTTTCATTTCTCCATCTATTATGAGGGATACCTTTGCTGGGTACAGTAGTCTGGGTGGAAGCCATAACTTTTTAGGCCTTATAGAGCATTGTTCTAGGCTCTACTGGCCTCATGGTTTCCAATGAAAAGTCAGGTATGTCTGATGGGGTTGCCTTTATGTGTGATGAGTTGTTTCTCTCTTGCTGCTTTAAGCACTCGCTCTTTGCTTTCTATATTTAGCATTTAAACTATGATATGTCTTGGAGAGTTCCTTCTTTGGTTCTGTCTGTTTGGAGTTCTGTGGTCTTCTTGTATCTGGATTGGCCTTCAACTTGTAAGGTTAGGAAAATTTTCTTCAATAATTTTGTTGAATATGTTATCTTTGCCTGTGGCCTGGATTTCTTCTCCTTCTGGGGTCTCCTGATCCTGCTCTTTGGTCTCTTTTGGGTATCCCACAGGTCTCTCATATTTTGTTCACATTATTTTTTTGAATTGATTGAAGTTTTTGAATTTCCTGTTAATTTCTTCCATCTTGTCTTCAAGGTCTGAGAATCTGTCTTTCAGGTTATTAATTCTGGGATTGAAGAATTCAAAAGAGGCTTTTAATTGCTCTGTTTGATTTTTTTCTGTTATATTTTTATTCATAGTTTCCATCCCTCTGGTGAGATTCAGGTTCCAGTCTAGTTTTGTTTTTGTTAATGTTTCCTCAAATTTGTTCTTGAATTTGGTTATGTCCTCATTAAACCTAATTGGCTGGTTATCGAGCCCCTCACGTGTTGGTTTACCTTCAGTTTGCTTAATGCACTTTTGAAGTTGCTCTGACTTTTCTCAATTCATTTGAATCTGATGGGGAGGTTTGTGTTGTTGAGTTTTACTTCATTTATGTCTCTTTTGACAGTTTCCAGCTCTGCCCATATCTTGGTCAGGGTATCATTGCAGTTATGACTTGAGGTCATTTTATTCCCCATATGGGGTTGTACTTCTGTTGTCTCTTGACATTTACAGTGGCAACTTAAGTTGTCAGACTAGGGGGCTTTGGTGGAAGACTTTTATTTTGCTGTTCTGGTTTTTTTTTGTGTGTGTGTTGGGGGTCTTCCCATTTCTTTATAAAGATCCATTTTTTTTCAGTGAGAGAGCAAATGTAGGTCCCATAGGTTATTCACTGAGTGTTCTATTCTGTGTTCTGGTTGAGTTGGGACAACATTGCATCACTACAGGTGTGTGATCTTTAGGGGTCACAGGTATGCTAGCATTTCTAGACTAGATGTTTTGAAGGTCAGAAAACTTTTCTGGCTGAAGTCACCTCTATATCTTTCACTGTGGCTCAGGCAGATCCTGAGAAATCTTACTTGTTCCTCTTCCCCCACCTCCCAACGGCATAGACTGTAAGGGTCACCCTGATACTGTCCTGGCACTTGCCTGCCACAGAGCTTTTCCTCCCTGCTTAGGTTGAGAACATGCCTCCCTGAGGGTGC
The DNA here is from genome assembly GCA_004024765.1 of Zapus hudsonius. Classification (NCBI taxonomy): domain Eukaryota; kingdom Metazoa; phylum Chordata; class Mammalia; order Rodentia; family Dipodidae; genus Zapus; species Zapus hudsonius. The sequence continues at coordinate 6,616 of PVHP010041246.1, read as the reverse complement.
TTGACTACAGGTTAGGGGGTTAGGGGGTCTGTTCATGGAGGGGATCCTGTGTATTCTGCAGGGTGGGTGTGCTGACCTACCTGGCTGCCCTCATGGAGCAGAGGTGGAGGGATTGAATTGAGCATGGGGGTCCTGCCTGGTTGGTGGGATTGTTTACTTGGCTGCTTGCATAGTACAGAGATGGAAGGTGTGGGGGACCTTGGGGGTCCTGCCAGTTCAGTGAGCTGGCCTACCAGGCTGAGTAGATATTTCTAGTATTTGCCATTCTAGCTGGAGTAAGGCGGAATCTCATAGTTGTTTTGATTTCCATTTCCCTGATGATTAAGGATTGAACATTTTCTCAAGTGAGAATTAACCATTTGTATTTCCTCCTTTCTAAATTTCTTATTTTACTGCCCATTTTTGAGTGGATTGTTTGATTTTTTTATTACTTAATATTTTCAGTGCTTTCTAGGATCTAGATATTAGGGCTCTGACCATGTTGGTTTTTATCATGAAATCTATTATGAGGGATACTATTGCCAGAGTTTTAGATTTTGAAGTACCACATTCCATCCCCTCTGACTTGGTTTCCATTGAAAAATCTGAAGTAATTCTGACGGGGCTGCCTTTTTATTTAATGAGTTGTTTCTCTGTTGCTGCTTTTAGCACTCTCTCTTTGTTTTCATTGTTTAGAGATTCAACTATATTGCAACTCGGAGAGTTGGAGAGTTTGGTCCTGTCTGGTATTCTGTGAGCTGCTGATATCTGTATGGACCTCTGTTTTTTGGAAGAATGGGAAATTTTTCAACAGTAATTTTGTTGAATGTTATCTATGCCTTTGGTGTGGATTTTTCCTCGTCTGTTATCCTCATGATCCGGATGCTTGGTCACTTTAGGGTGTCCCTCAATTCTCCTAAATTTTGTTGACATATTTTTTGGGGGGGATTAATCAAAAGTTTTAGAATTCTGATCAATTTCTTCTGTCTTTTCTTCCAGGTCTGATGTCCTGTCCTCCAGATTATTAATTCTGATAGTGAGGAATTCTAGAGAGGTTTTTTTAAATAGCTCAGTTTGATTTTTGTTTTCTGTTTTATTTTCTGCATCATCTCCACCTCTTTGTTGAGTTCCATTTTTAGGTTGAGGTTTGATTTTCTTAATGCTTCCTGAAATTCATTCTTGCATTTGATCATGTTTGGTCAGCCATTTATTGAGATCCTCTAGTTGTTGGCTTACCTTCAATTCATTTATTGCTCTATTGAGTTTCATATGATTTTCCTTAATTAAATTAAGTGATGACAATGCTTGCATGCTGTGTGAACTGAATGTGTACCATTTCATTTATGGGATTATTGAATTTTGCTTCCATATCTTCCATTATCCTGGTCAGAGTGTCCCTGCACTTATGACCTGAGTTTACTCTGGTCTCATCTTGGGATTGCATCTCTGTTGTCTCCTCCATACTCTTACTGAGCCTCCATAGTGGAGCTAGGCAACCTTGGTGGGGAGCTTTCAGCTTGTGTGTTCTTTGTGGGACAGGATCTACAAAAGATTAATTTTCTTAAGGAGAAAGGAGATATAGTTCTTATATCATCTAAAATGTGTGTTCTGCTTGGGTTTTTACCAGATTGTAGTGGGTTGGTGCTGTGGCCATTGATTCACAGGGTGCAGAGGTTATAGGTGTGCCTCAGTTCTGGGATGATTGTTGATACAAATGCTGCTTAGGAGTTCTGAAGCCTCTTTTGTCTGTAGTCATGGCTCTGGGCCCCTCCAGGGCTCAGGGGCTCTGGATGTGTACCACTTGTCCTTCTTCCTACACTGTTCCCCAACTTAGTTTGTGTGGAGTTCACACTGGTCTCCCCATGGCAGGTACCTGCCAGCAACCCCTGAGCTCCCCAGTCAGAGTAGGAGCCAGGCAGCTCCTCTTGGTGTAAGAGCTTCAACAAGCAGAAGTTCTGGCCAGTGAGGCTTGGCACTGGAGCAATTGGGTCTTCAGTGGGTGGTGGATCAGCGAGATGGGTGCGCAAGAAAGGGGAGTGCTTGTGGTGGAGATCTGAGTGAAACTGGGCAGATGGTTGGTGGTGGTGCACAGCTGGAGAGGAAGGATGGAGCTGGTGCCCACCATTTCTGGCTGCAGAAATCTTCCTTCTGGACAGCAGCTGGGGATGGGTAGCATGAATTTCTGTCCTAGGCCTTGGAGAGAGGATCACTGGTAGTGGGATCTCCCTGCTGCCAGGTATAAAATCAGTGCAAGATGGCTGGTGGAAGGCAAAGATCACTCGTGAAGAGGGTCTGCCTGGTGGGTGGCAGGTGGGGGTCTTGGTGGAGGAGGTAGCATGAGTTTCTGCCCTTGACCTGGGGCAGTGATCACTAGCAGGGATTCTGCTTACTGGGGCCTGAGTTAAGGATCCTGGGTGCTGATATGGCAATAGCAGAAGCAAGGGACAAAGCAGAGAGAGTTAATGGAGGTGTACTGCCTCAGGCCTCAGAGAACTAATGGTGGCTGGTCACTTGGCGTGGTGATCAATCAAGCCTGAGCCATGGGGATCTCTAGTTGTGCTGTGGTGACAGTGTGGGCCTATGTTCCTGCACTCTGTGAATCGGCTCAGTGAGCCAGTCTCTCATCCGAGAATGTGAGATGTGGGGGAGGTCTAAGTATCTGGTGGCCTATCTGACGGCTGATCTGTGTGGTTCCCAATCCACCCAGCTTTGGATGCATCCCAAAAGGGAGTCAGCTTCAACCTGCCAAAGCACTCCCATTTCCACCCAGAGGAAGATAAGAGACCTGCATGAACCAAAGCCTCTGAATTTCTTACCCATTTATCTCCCCTGGTGTACTGGCATGCCTGCATCTTCACCATCTGGACTGGAACCTATCTTTTCTGAGCATTTGGATTCTTATTGGCATGTACTAATTGTTTGTACTATTGGGTTTCACATGGACATTTTTATAGAGGTACTTTGTCCACATCCTCTTCATAACCCCTGCCTTCCCTTCCCGCTTCCTCTTTTATCAGTCTTCTCCAATCCCTTAGACAATTTTGCTTCTGCTCTCATGTCATATTCCCATTCATGAATATATATGATCCATTTATGACAGAAAACAGCTCACATTTGTCTGGCTGAGTCTTATCTGATGAGATTATCTTAATATGATAATCTTTGGTTGCATCCATTTTCTTGCTAAGGTCATAGTTTCACTCTTTTAAAGATATTTTATTTTTTATTTCCAAGCAGAGAGAGAGGCAGAGAAAAGAGAGACAAACACACACACAGAATGAATGCACCAGGGCCTCTAGCCACTGAAAATGAACTCCAGATACATGCATCACATTGTGCATGTGGCTTTATGTAAATATTGGGGAATGGAATTTGGGTCATTAGGCTTTGTGTTGCAGTGTGCTTGCTTGCTTCTGCTGGTGCTGGACCTCTGTCTGTCCCTGCTTGGATCTGTGAAAGGGAGCCAACATTTCCTTAACTTCCCCTGGATCTGTTAGTTTAATAAATACCTTGCTCCCCAAAATTGTGCCTGGTTTGGAGATTCATCCCACCAGTGTGTGGTTCTCCTGTCTTATTGCTTGGGCCAGCATGTCAAGCACTGTGTTGAAGAACAGTGGTGAGAGTGGGCAACCCTGTCTTGTTCCTGATCTTCATGGGAACTCTTTGAATCTTTCTCCATTGATTTGGGCTTCAGGTGTTTTGTATATAGCCTGTGTTATGTTGAGACATAAACCCTCCACGCGTAGTCTCTTCAGCATTTTGGATACGGAGTGATGTAATTTGTCAAAGGCCTTCTCTGCATCTATTGAAATGATCATGTAGTTTTTGTGTTTAAATTTATGTATGTGTTTGTTAGTCAGGGTTATCTAGAGGAACAGAATCAATGGAAAGAATTGTAAACAAAAGGGAGATTTATTGGATTGGCTCACAGTAGTCTCACAATTGTAGTCTACAAACTCAAGAATCAAGGAACCATTTGCCACGCAGTCCACATGGCTGGAGGCTTCAGCAGTCCCAATCCAGTACTGAAGGCCTTTAGGCTTCCTGGGGAGCCACTGGTCTTCAGTCCAGCCTGGAAGGCTGGGGAAGCTTTGTTCCAATGTCAATGAAGAGATGCATGACAAACACCAGCAGCCAGGCAGGCAGGGAGGCAGGAAGGAACAGAGATTTCTTTCCCCTTTATATAGCCTTGGGGTGGGTTTTGCAACCTTATCCCAGACTTGTTGGCTTCCTCAGTCTCTGGAATTTCCTTCCTGCACTGCCCTCCCAGGAAGGGATGTTCATTTCTAGCTGCCCCAAGCTTCCTTACATCTTGCCCACTCCTGAGAGGGCTGCTTTCCTGTGAACAACATCAGAGACCCACCCAAGATAATTAAGAAGATCAAGTTGACAACAAAACCTGACCATCACAGTGGTGAATTCAGTTCTTTGATTGTCATATATTGAACCATCCCTTTATTTCTGGGATGAAGCCTAGTTGAATAGTGCTTTTTTAAAAAAATATTTTATTTATTCATTTTCAAGCAGAGGAGAGAGAGAGAGAGAGAGAGAGAGAGAGAGAGAGAGAGAGAGAGAGAGAGAGAGAGAGAGAGAGAGAGAGCGCACCAGGGCCACCTTGTGGGTCTGGCATATGTGGGTCCTGGGGAATTGAACCTGGGGCCTTAGGCACTAGAGGCAAGTGCCTTAACCGCTGAGCCAGCCCGAATAATGCTTTTAATAAGTTGTTGAATTCAGGATTTTTGCATCTAAGGGATCATCAGGGATATAGGTCTATAGTTTTCCTTTCTTGTTATAGCTCTGTCTGATTTTGGTATTAGGGTGATACTACTTCATAGAAGGATCTAGGGAACATTCCCTGTTCCTAGTTATTTGAAAAAGCTTGAGAAAAAGTGGTTTCTGTTCTAAGAAGATGGTTTGGTAGAATTCTGCTGAGAATCCTTCAGGTCCTGGACTTTTCCATTTTGGGAGTTTTTTTTAAATTACATTTTCAATCATGATGGATGTAATAGGTTTGTTTAGGGTATTTATCTGCTATGAATTTAGTTGGTATGTGTCTAGGAATTTATCCATTTCTTCCAGATTATCCAATTTTGTGGAGTAGAGGTTTTTGGAACTGTGTCCTGATGATTCTTCTAATTTCATTGGTGTCTATTGTGACCTCTTCCTTTTCATTTCTAATTTCACTGTCTTGTTTTTGTTGTTTGTTTGATCAAATTGGTTAGGGGTTTATCAATCTTGCTTATTTTTTAAATCAAGAATCAGCTCTTTGTTCTTCAATTTTCTTAATTCTTTCCTCACTTTCCAATTCATTAATCTCTGCTCTGATCTTTTCTATTTCTTTCTGTCTGGAGCTCTTAGGGTTAAATTGTTCTAGTTTTTCCAAAGCTTTAGTTGGGTGGTTTGGTTATTTATTTGAGATCTGTCTTTGTTATAAAGGCATTTGGTGCTATAAAAATTTTCCCTTAGATCTGTCTTCATTGTTTTCCATAAGTGTTGGTTTGTTGTGTTTTCATCATCATTTAGTTCAAGAAATTTTGTAATTTTCTTTTTGATTTCTTCCACAATTTATTGTTTAGTAGTGTACTGTTTAGTCTCCAGGAGCTGGTACAATTTCTGTTGATCTCTAGCTTTAATGTATTGTGGTCCAATATGATGCAGGGAGTTATGTCAATTTCCCTGAATTTACGTAGGAATGTTTCATGTCATAATATATGATATGTACAATTTTATGATTTATTTTGGAGAAGGTTCCATGGGCTGCTGAGAAGAATATGTGTTCTGTAGACTTGGGATAGAATGTTTAATATATTTTTGTTAAGTATAATTGATCTTTGATGTTGTTAAGATATATCATTTTCCTGTCATTTTCTGCTTGGATGATCTGTCTAGTGATGACAGTGGGATATTAAAGTCTCCTACTGTGATAGAGTTGGGGTTTATTTCTAATTTGTTGTCAAGTAGGTTTTGCCTTATGAAATGTGGTATACCTGTATTTGGTGCATATATGTTTATTATTGTGATATCTTTTTTTTTTTACTTTCTTTTTTTTTATTTTTATTTTTTATTTTTTATTGTCCATAATGAGTTGCATTATTCAGTGGGCAAACAATGAGTTGTTATCCCCAATTCCCTAACGCCCCCCTCCCCATCCCCAATCAGCTGGATATTCTCCTCCGTGGGCCATCTGGATCAGAACCTGTGGCAGGGGACCCTGGATAGTTTAGTACTTAGCCCGGTCCTCATGGCCCAGGTGTGTTGATACTGGAGGGTACCAAGCCTGTGGATAGTCTCCCCCACCACGGCTCTTACAATCTTTCCGCCCCCTCTTCTGCATAGTTCCCTGATTCGTGGTGGACGAGTGTTAAGGCTGGTTTAAGATCGTGATTTTAGGGGGTCTTTGTGTCGAGGATCGTTGGTATCTGTCTCTCTGGCTTATCTAGTGTAGATTGAATGTCTGTGGCTGTGGGTCCCTCGTTCCTCCCGTCCTGCTCTGCGGGATTCCATATGGATCCTCCACGTTATGACTGTGGTGGCTCCTCTCTTTCCAGAATCTCAGGTATCAGCCTACGGTCGGTTGGTAGGGTTAGATGGGCCCCAGCTCACTCGCTGCATCCTGAAAAATACAAGCACAATCTCC
>PVHP010041244.1:0-15456 GCA_004024765.1 Zapus hudsonius | reverse complement strand
TGTACTTAGAATAGATCAAGTCTTCTAACTCAATCAGGAGCCAAACAGCACAACATAATTGAGCGAACGATGAACATGCACTTAAGAAAGACATAGGAGCAGGCATTATGCACGTGAAAATGTCCCTCACCATTAATCATCGGGGACATCTAAGACCCTGAGGGACAGTGTCAAGTCTCAGAATGGCTTCAAGACTCCAACACATGCTGAGCCCGTGGGACACCTGGAGCTCTCACGCACTGAGGCTGCGGAATGCCCTGGGCTTTATAAAGTAGCTTGATTTTTTTTACAAAGTTACACATGCATCCGCATCCCCCTCCTTTGGTATTTATCAAAGAAAAAGTAAAATAAATGTCCACGAAAGATGGTGGGTACAGCATGTTAGCAACAACCAAGCAGTAGGAAGCACATCAACCGCCCATGGTCAGAAAATGAACAAGAATTAAAGCAAGTTCCTTGACCTGGAGAAAAGGTAGAAAGGTTTTCGGGGTGGCCATGAGAAACTTTCTGGGGTGTGGAAGTGCTCTGAATCTCCATGTGGACTTTAGTCACTCATGCATGGAATTCTCAAAATTGATGTCACTGTCCACTAAACTTGACCGCAGAAGCCTTTTATTGAATGTTAACTTTACACCAATAAAATGCTCTAACTCTTAACTGCTAATCTCAGCTCTGACAATCTCTTGTTCACTAGTTAGCTATAGTTCTCAAAGTGATCCCAAGCACCCTGACTGCACAAGACCCTTAGCAGCTGTCAAGAGAATAAAATGGCAAATTCCAAGCTAACCTTTTTCCAGATTTGTAGCCAGATATGAGGGCACATGCCTATAATCCCATCACTCTGGAAGCTCAGGCAGGAGGATCAAAAGTTTGAGGACTAGGCCGGGTGTGGTGGCGCATGCCTTTAATCCCAGCACTCAGGAGGCAGAGGTAGGAGGATCGCCATGAGTTCAAGGCCACCCTGAGACACCATAGTGAATTCCAGGTCAGCCTGGGCTAGAGCGAGACCCTACCTCGAAAAAAAAAAAGTTTGAGGTCACCTGGCTACGTTGTGATACTGCCTCAAAAATAATAATAATAATAATAATAAACAACATTCCCACACCACACCAATTATTTCATATACCATCAACAGAGGAGATAAGAAACTTTGATGGAATCCCATTCAAAGCCTTCACTGAGCCTCGTACCCAGATGAGTGAGAAAATAGCCTCTCCATGTCATCAGGTGGATGGAAGGAGTAAAACAGCATCTTTCTAAGTAGTTGAAACACATCTGGCCTCTCTAGCTTGGAATGCTGACTCTTCCATTAAATGTTGACATGGTCCTGGCTGTGAATACTAGCAGATCCACTCCACATACCCAGTCACTCAGGTTCCTCCTGTGTCCTTTTCCCCAATCCCAGTGGACATCCACTCTGGACTCTCAGAGCCCGAGACCCTGGGCAGAGAAACTCCTAAACTTAGAGAGTGGGAAGTGCTGGAGGGGGTTCGCTATTAGGTTTTTATCAGGCTATAAGGGAAAGAAAGGTTCACAAAACCCCAAAGTCCTTTTACCTTCCTTAGGAAAACACACAAGGGAGATCCTCAGAGCCAAAGGCAGCTAAAGAAAGCCTGTGGGCTTGGATGGGTAAGGTCAGGGTTCGCATATCTTCAACCTTACTTTTCTCTCTCTCTCTCTCTCTCTCTCTCTCTCTCTCTCTCTCTCTCTCTCTCTCTCTCTCTTCTTTCTTTTTTTTTGTGATTTAGTCTCAGGGTAGCCTCTAACTCAATCCTTCTATCTCCACCTACCGAGTGAGTGTTCGATTTAAGGTGTGTGCCACCACGCCTGGCTGAGATGACTTTTCAGCCATATTCATAACACTGAAAGACTCAGACTGCAGAAGTCAGTTCCTAAACGGTTAAGCAGAAAAATTAAAACCGTTGTCGGCTCTGTTGGAATTTCAGGAAAGACTTCATCCCTTATTCTCCAAGGGCAAACATCTGGCTAGCATCTATCAATCCATTTAATTCCATCCAAAATTCCCATCATCCTCACACTCTAATATGAGTAGAATGCACATTATTAATTTCATAATAAAACCAATATGAGGACTTAAGTGATAAGTCATTATGTTGTTTTAAATAACCCCTTTCGTGTTGCGGTGGATCAGATAAGGTTTGAATGTGTCTTCCAAAGATTCATGTGTTAGAGGTGTGGTCCCTTTTAGGGTGATGCCAAAAAGTGTCAGGAGACAGCAACTAGTGACCACTCTGTGGCATCCTGTCTGGACATATAATCACTTCTTCAGCCATTCCTGGCATGAGCCATCGAGCCATTATCCATGAGGTGTTACAGTCGGGGTCATCATCCAAGCCCGTATAATGCTACTTGGACTTTTCACCTATAAACACATAGAGAAATAAACCATTAAATGGATGAGTTCACAGACCTATGACCAATACCTGTCTCTTGACATCTATGTGGATTTCAAATGAACTAGGGCTCAAGTACCCAGGACTTTGCCAAAGAAATATCACTTAACCTTGATTAAACATGCTTCTAGCATTTTCTTTTCCAAACCATCATAAGCTCAACTCTGACTGATAGAATCGGGGAGCCTAGTTCTCATGACATACAATATCCTGGAGTGAGGGGGGGGTTGGCCACCTGGCCAGCTGTCACCTCTCCCATATAACAACCACAGGTTCTGCCTTCTCTCTCACCCCATGAATTCTCCTTTGTCTGACCAGCTCTGGTTTGGCTCAGCAAGGAATCACAGGGGTCACTCTGTGTCGATGATCTTACACACATAGATGGGCCACGTGGACATTCTACCACGGAATCCTCAGGCTCTCTACATCTCTCCCCACCTTCTCCTGGCCTCAGTCCAGTGAGCAGCTGTCCTTGTTCATGGCACCTAACTGCTTCAACTGCACAACCAGGGACAATGTGTGCATCTCAGAAAAGCTAACGTATAGATTTAGGCTGACCTTGAAGTCTCTGGTACTTTTGTTAACCAGGAAAGCATCTCTCATAGCATCACATGATTATTTGGGGGCCAAGAGCACAGCTTTCCAAAGTCCCAATCCTCTTCCCCCCTATATGCCAAGGTTTTCCGGGTGGGGTCTATGTCGTCCACATACACCCCTAGCCTTCCCCAGTGACCTCATCCCCCAGTGTCCCTCAAGGGTACCTCTGAGGTACCCTGCTCCACAGACACCTGCCCCCCTTATTACCACACTGGAGAGCTCAGAGCTGGCTTCCCCTCCCCAGGCACTGAGCAGTTTCTCCCAGAGACAGGCAAGAAACATAATGAATGAATAAGACCTTAAGGAAAAAAAGAAAGTAAACCATATTTTTCTTTCTTTCCAGATAAAAATAGTATGCTGGCACTTTGGAATCTCCTGTGACAGAGCTGATGTCCAGGAGCAAAATGAGAAAAAAAAGAACCAAAAACAAAACCAACTTCCTCTCTCGGATGTGACAATAACAATGGCCCCTCTGCTGGTCAAAGAACCACAAACCCCTGAGAGATGGGACCGAGGAGACTTATGGGAGTTCTGGGAGAAAATCTTTTCTTTGCCTCATTTTATCCCTACTTGTTAAGTACGGCCAGAAAATATCTGTAAAAATTAACCTAAAGCTTAATGGCTTATGTAAGAACGCTTTAATAAAAATGTGTTGGCGAGGTTATTGAAATGCACAAGCCCCTCCCACTCCATATTTCCAGCTTAATTTCTGTCTAAAGCTTATTCAGCAAACCAAAATGCCAATGTTCTTCTTCAATTTCCACTTCTTTGAGTCTGCTAATTTACGAATAAGAAAGGATTTATTTGTGTTATTATCCACACGTAACCTCCTGTTGAAAGAGCGGCTTTAAATACTGAGATGCTGCAAGATCCACCAACTACCCAAAGATGACTGAGATTTTTTTTTTCTTCTGCAAGCTGTGTTTGATTTACGTCAATTAGGTCCTTCCCATAAGGTATCATATCACAGGAAGGCTAATAACCCAGAAATAACCTCATTAAAAGAGACAGCATATCGGTCTAAACAGAATGAACTCTAAGCAGAAAAATTAGTGGCCTGGAAAGAAGCAGGAAGAGGTTAAACCAAGGAAAAAAACGCACTCCTGCCAGCAAGGGGAGGCACGAGTGCCAGCAGTAATGCCAGCAGACAATAGTAGCAGAAACTTGACATCTTTTTAATGTTTTTCATCTGCTCAGATTTTGGAACATGAAGTTTATTTTTCCCTCCGTCAGAACCAGGCTCTGGAATCACAGATCCATTCCCTAAACACTCAAACACAGAAAGTGAGCCCAACAGTAGATCTGCCTAGATGCAATGTCCCCACTGTCCCCAAGGTCTGCAGGATCGAGTGAGTGCTGGAAATTCCCCACCCTGCTGAGCCATTTCCCAGGTGTGCGAGCCCCTCCTGGCTCCAGCAGACATAAGGAGTTTTCCTCCTTGGCATAAGGGCACGAAGCCTAGGCTTGGGCACAAACCATGAAAGAAGTCAAGTTCCTCTGCCTCTCCATATTGACTCCCAGTGTCCCATGTTCCCATGCCTGCAACACGAGCCCTGTGTAAATGAAACCTTGCCCAGCAACGACTATTTCCCCAAAAGCTTGTGCATGTTATTTTTAAAAAAATAACAGCTAGAAGTAAAACAGAAAAAAAAATCACCTTAAATGGAGGCAGTAGAGGAGACGTGAGTACTGTCCTTTAGCTGAACAGCCTGCTCCCTTCGGAGATGTGGAGGCTCCATTCAAACAGCACTTGGTTCCCTTCAATGAGGAAACAGAACTGAGCTTCAAACTACATGCATTTGTGCAGGTGTGTGTGTGTGTGTGTGTGCACATGTGTGCACATGCATGCGAAGGCCAAAGCACAGCCTTTGGTGTCATTTTCTCTCAGATGCTGTCTACCCTTTTATTTTTTGAGGCAGGGTCTCACATGCCCTGCAGAGATGGACCTCACACTGCACACATGCCCTGTAGGTAGCTTGGGGAGGGAACTTGGTGAAGTGGAAGAACTAAAGGAGATATCTGTTACCGTGGTTATCAAATATTCTGTTTTACAACTTTTTTTTTTACAAAAGTCAGAAATTAAGATTGTTGTGTAAGGGCTGGAGAGATGGCTCAGTAGTTAAGGCACTTGCCTTCAGTGCTGAAGGCCCTGGGTTCAATTCCCCAGTACCCACATATGCCAGACCCACAAGATGGTGGCCCTGGTGTGTTCTCTCTATCTCTCTCTCACTCTCTCTCTCTCTGTGTATTTCTCTGCTTGAAAATTAATAAATAAAATATTTAAAATAAAAAAAAGATTGTTGTGTAAAATAGAAAACCTCCTGGAGCTGCCAACCAATTGGGTGATGATTGTTCTAAGTATGATGTAACCAACCAGATCCTGCCGGCTGCCAGCCAAGTGCCTGGCTTGGAAGCCGTATGCTCCCTTCCTGGAAATGTGGAGATGCTTCCTGGGGATGGATCGGTGCCCTTCTGTCCCCCAGCCCACCTGGCTGTAGCCTAGGAGTGAGACGATGATACCACGTGTGAGAAAATCCCAGGCATCTTTCTCAGGAAACAAAACTCTGGCTTCACCCCCTGCCTAGGGCCAAGCTCTGCTCCTGAGTCATTAAGATTAGAGGGAGCAAGTGTAAAGTGTTCACCCCGTGAGCATTGCCAGACAGCTAAGGGCTTCTTAAGCAGATTCGTTCTGCTTAAGGCATTTGGGTTCCTTCTATAAATAAAGCTTTAGACCATTTTGGAAAAGCGTGTTTCTTTACCTGACAGATCATAACAACCCCTCCATTGCCTTCAGCCCTGTTGGGTGATCCTGGAGCACTTCGCTCCCTTGCATGTAGGTACCCAGCTTTCTAGGAAGCAAAAAATGGAATTTTAAAGCTCCTTGAATGAGCAGGTGCCCCATGTGATGTGGGCCTCCTCGCCGAGAACTCACTCTGATCTAAGCCATTAACCCAGAGGCAGTGGTAGGTGCCAAGGGGAAGTTATTAATCACAAGTGGTTGGATACCTCCCAGCCAACACATGCATTTCTAAAGAGGAAAGTGGAGGGAAGGGGGATGGAGGGACTGGAATAGGAATCAAAGAAGCTTCTGTAGGAGACGAAGCATGCAGTATTGTCTTTCTGAGAGCGGCTCATTTCACTTAACATGGTGATCTCTGATTCCTTCCCTCTTTGAACCAAAGTCCTGTGCATGTGTGTAAACCACAGTGTTGCTTTATCCATGTGTCTGCCAATGGGCATCTGGGCTGATTGCATCTCCTCTTCTTACTGTGGATAGATCTGTGGTATGAGACTTGTCTTCCCAGCAGCAGTGGGCACAGCTGGATCACAGAGTGGGTTTATTTTCAGATGTTTTAAAGAACCTTCACACTGGATTCCATAGTGGCTACAAGTTTACCTTCATAGCAACATTGCATGAGTGATGTTCCTTTTCCCTCACACCCTCGCCAGCGTTTGTTACTTTTTCCTGATCACAGCCATTTTGATGTATTTACACACACATGCACACACACTCACACATAAATATATGAAAGTAAAAGTGCAATATTTTGGAGGAAGAGGGGTCTAAAGGAAAAGGAACAGGAAATACATTAACCCCTCATTCCCCTCACTTATCCTCCTCTGGTCTCTTTCATCTTCATAAACAGGCCCCTTTCTGCTTTCATGTTATTGTTGATTTATAAAGCTCTGGATTCCAAATACAAGAGAAAATGTAATATTTTTATTTCTGAGTCTGTTCTGAGTAATATGATGTCTTCAGTTCCAGCCATTTTACTGAAAATGACATGATTGTGCTCTTCTTTATAGCTGAATATTACTCCCGTGTGCACATGTGTGTGTGTGTGTGTGTGTGTGTGTGTGTGTGTGTGTGCGTGATGTAGCAGAATGAGTGACAGAGCACTGTGACACAGCCTGAGCACTTAAGCACAAACACGACCATTGCAACAGTGGAGCTGATAATACACACAGCTGCTAAGTGACCCTCGGGAAGTAGTGAGTACCGTGTGGATACACTGGGCCGAGGCAGTTCACGTCCTGAGCACAGCAGGGTCGCCTAAGATTTCATCACACTTCCCAGGATGACATGCCATTTAATAGTCATAAATTATCCAGATATGATGCACATGGCTGTAATCCCGATACTTGAGAAGTAGAGGTAATAGGATCAGGAGTTCAAGGCCATCCTGAAGATCCTGAAAGAAAGATAGATGATAGATAGATGATAAAGAGATAGATGATAGATAGATAGATAGATAGATAATAGATAGACAGAAAGATAGATGATAGATAGATGATAAACAGATAGATGATAGATAGATAGATAGATAGATAGATAGATAGATAGATAATAGATAGATGGATAGATAGATAGATAGATAGATAATAGATAGATAGATAGATAGATAGATAGATAGATAGATAGATAGAGATAGAGAGATAGATAGGTGGGTAGATAAATAGACAGACAGATCTAGCTTACAAATTGCTTATTTTTCTTTTGGCATTTTCAGACTATAGCAGAATAACTAAAACCTCGGATGCAAGTCAAGGATAAGGAAGGTCTACCATGTTCACTTGCAGCTTCATTTCAGCTCCCAAATAAGGTGCTCATCCTGTTCACTGGGCTGACATAGAGGTAACAAGAGGGGGCCAGGCTGGGGGTGGAGCTCACCTGGAGAACCCTTACCTAGCAAGGGTGAAAGCCAGGTTCCTCTTCCCCCACCAGTACAAAGGAAGAAAGGGAGGAAAGAGAAAATAGAGAACCCAGGCTGGAGAAGTTAGATCCTGGCAGTAAGTGTCCATTCTCCCCTTGCTTAGAATCCTGGGCTCAATGCCTCCCACCCACCCCCCAAAAAAAACCCTGCACACCCTCTCCAAAGATCTCCCACCCTCACTTCACCCCAGAGGCACAAGGCTGACCCTCCTGCATTCCATTTCTCCCAGCAGGAATGTGAGCCCTGTGCAAGCTCACCTGAAAATAAGTCCCAGGCACCAGGGCATCCAAAGTCTCTTTTCCAGACAAGCCCACGGAAATGAGCAGGAAGGAGCATGACCTCTGGGGGGTGGGCTGGGGTTCATTATTAAGGCCCACAGCCAGGAGGGCTGGCAGGTTTCAAGCTCCCAACCTGTCAATACGTGAAACACAACCTGAGAGTCATTGTTTCTGCTGAGGTCATCATTTATCCCGGAAGATGCTCTTGGCATGAAAGCTTCCCTCAGATGGCAGGATGAGGGAAATGTGAGGCACGCAGAGAGAGTAACTTGGCACCTGAGATGGATTAATATTTTAAATGTGGAAGGCTTACATTCCAGGGCTTACTCATTGCTCTTCTGAGGAAAGAGCCCCGATCATACATCAGCACATCATTCAAACAGAGACTTCTCTTTCCATCTCGCCCTTCATCCCAGAATGATGATAAGCTAATCGTGTGGATAGAAGTTGAATCTTTCAGCAAAAAGGTTAAAGGAACTTAAATATATAACCCTGGTTGCTTTTCTGTTGGAGAATCCCAGAGATGGAACTTAAGTCATCCTTTTAGGAATGACATTCATAGGATTGGATCAATTTTTCCATGGAATCAGAACTTGGCAAGGAGATTAGACTAAAATAAAAAACTTTACAGAAAAAAAAAACAGTAAACTTGGGACACCTTGTTTTCCACATAAAGCTTCTTCTACTCTGATAACTTTGAAAGAGGAACAAAAATAAGTAATCAGAGGTCATTTAGCGGGCAGATTCCAATACCCAGTGTTCCTTGTGATTTGTTCAGAGAAATAAAATTCCTTCCTTATACAACGTTATGAAGGTGACTCCAGTCAGGTGGTTAGAACCAAACTCATCCAGGGCTACAACACCAGTCCCATGTTACCTTGGTTTTATGATGAACACTGAATAATAATAATAATAATATTAAAGAAATTCATCAATAATTTTAGGCAAAGTAGTAAAAACACAACATCAATTTATGAAAAAATTTTTAAAGTTTATGACAACATTTTATTATTGGATTAGCAATTTTATTAAGCTATAATTGATTCATAAATCAACTTCACAAATTTCACATGTTGGCCTTTTTGTTCTTTTTTTGGAACAGGGTCAATTGTAGCCTAGGCCATGATTCTCCTGCCTTCATCTCCTGAGGGCCGTACCACTGTGCTCACCTCTGAGATCACATTTTCTTCTATTTCCTTTGGTGCCAGGGAATCAAACTCAGAGCCTTACACATGCTTGGCTTGCCCTCCACCACCGAGGTCAGCCCTCAGTCCTTGTATTTTCTTATTTTTTTTTTTGACTTACATTGGAAATTATTTTAACTGACTTTTTTAAATGCAACTATAGCAGAGCTATGTAGGCATTCCCAGAGGTACCATCATCCTTTCAGATGAAAGGAGGTAACTTGTTACGGAGAATACTCCAATGAGAACCTTCAGGCTGCATTGTTATAACCAGAGATTGCATTTCAGCCATGCTTCTCAGAGACATCTGAGAGTTGGCCTGGAACTTCAACCTGGAACACTGAGCTCCAGATGTTTCTCTGCCCCGATGGCTTCTCTGAGCTGGTCCTGTCCATTTTCAGAAAGACCTTTTCTCAAATACTTCTCCGGCCAATTCAACGGTTGTCCCCTCATATTAGTTTCTTGTTTCTGTGACAAAATACAGGACATAAATGCCTTAGGGGAAGAAAGGTTTATTTCAGCTCCTGGTTTCAGAGGTGTCAGTCTGTTGTGGTGGGGAAAGCATCACACATCACAGCAGTAAGAAAGCAGAGCGTGTTCCCGAAGTCCAAGTTTTCTCATTTTATTTCATGGCAGCTCCCAGCTGATTGGATGACGCTGACCATGTTCAGTGTGAGCCTTCTCCCTCAGTCCCCTCTGGTAATATCCTCATGGATACACTTAGAAGTATGCTTTTCTCCATTCAAGATATCTCTATCTAATTAAGTTGATGGTCCTCAGCACCTTGCACGGGTGTCTCACACCACGGAGATCTCCACCACGCCACCAGCTCTTGCCCTGTGAAATTTATCTCCAAAACCAGGATGTATAGTCAAGGTGCACAGGATCACCACCCAATGGAGTCAGCCTACCTGGCAGCGTATCCCAGGCCTGGGGAGGACAAGAGAACAGTAACTAGTCATTGTCATTTGTTTCTTAGGTGAGCCTGGTTCTTGGTGGGACACGTCAAGGTGCGTCCTATACTTAAGGCTTTGTCGTAGTCAGCCACATGCCGCTGGGATGAATCTTCAAACCAGGCACAGTTTGGGGGAGGAAAGGATTTATTTTTAGCTATAGATACAGGGGAAGTTCCAGAATGCAAAAGAGGCTGCTTCCCTTTCACAGGTCCAAGCAGAGAGAGAAACCCATCACCAACACCTGACACACAGAACAGCAAACAGGCAGGGGGGCCAGGAGAGAATCTCTTCCCCTTTATATAACCTTAGGGTGGGGTCTTGCAACCCAATCCCAGACTTAATGGCTTCCTGAGTCTCTGGAATTTCCTTCCTGAACTGCCCACACAGGAAAGGATGTTTACTTCCAGCTTCTTTGAGCTTCTTTATATCCTGCCCCTTGCTGAGAGGCTGCCTTCCTGAAAACATCCTCAGACACCCACCTAAGATAATTAAAAAGATCCAAGTTGACAACAAAACCTAACCATCACAGGCTATTCAATTTAACTAGCTGGAATTCCTTGTATGTCTTTGTGTAGGGTGGATTCCTTTGTGTGTCTTTGTGCAAGGGATTTCCCCCAGGAGATTCTTTCAGCATCTCAGATGCTGCCCTCCCTCCTTGGGTGCTCTTCCTACGGAACTGGGGTGTAGAGAAGGGAGAAATCAACTCCAAGACAGAAAGAAAAAATAACGTCCATCAGGGAAAGCTTCACGGAAGGGTGGCAAACTCTCTGTACAGGCAGGAGCACCCACAACTTTGGTATGCATTGTGAGCTGAGCCCCCTTTATCAGAAATGTTAGGCACCAAATGTGTCTTTTGGTTGTTTGTTGTTTATTTATTTGTTGCTTTTGGACTTGGAATACTTCAGTTTTATGATTTTGGAACATTTGCATATGCATAATGAGATATCATAGGAATAAGACATGTCTAAATGTGAAATTCATTTATGTTTTATGTGCATTTATACAGAGAGCCTGAAGATAATCTGCACAGGGTTTTCAGTACACATGCATTTTGGCTGAAACCCATCACATGAGGTCAGATGTGGGATTTGCCACTTGCAGCATCGTGTTAACTTTTGGATTTCAAAGGGCTTTGAATTTTTCCAGTAGCAATGCTCAACTTGTAAGATATTATGCCCTCCACCCCCCCCAATAATTCTGTTTCCACTTCAATTGAGTGATTGATTGACTCGTTTGTTTATTGATTGATTGAGAAAGAGACTTGCTAATTTGCCCAGGCTGGTCTTGATCTTCTGGGCTCCAGTGATCCCTCAACTTCACCCTCCAGGGTCTACACAGAACCCATTAGTTGCCGGGCTAAGGCTCTGGTGGTAGTGGTCTGTCCACATAGGGTCTTCTTGTGAGCTGAGCCCCCTTTATCAGAAATGTTAGGCACCAAATGTGTCTTTTGGTTGTTTGTTGTTTATTTATTTGTTGCTTTTGGACTTGGAATACTTCTTGTCACTAGACAGCTATTGGGGGAAGTTGAGGGGAGATGGGCAGTGAACAGGGGTGGGCAGAACATACCCGCCCAACCCACAGCACTAATATCCAGTGTACTGCACTCCTTGGCACCCACCGCATCGATCCCGTGGGGTTTAGGTCAGCACTATGCCCCTCTGCCCATATTTATCTTTGCCCTGGCCACTTAAGAGCAAGATTTCTGACAGGCTCACAAATCTCTCTTATCAATCATACCCCTTGATGTCACACCTTGTCTCCCTAGGTGTGTGTGTCAACCATCTCCTCCGTTGTTCATGTCTGCCCTGCCTTATTCATACTTCACAGCCCATTTAAATCCCACCTCTTCCTGGGGCCTTCTATGCTCACCCTACTTACCAGCCTCTTCTTATGGAAGAGATTACTTCAACCGAAGGAATAGAATGAGACCCAGACTCACTCACTCCTCATATGTTGGAGTCTGGGATAAATGACTCAGCTAAGCCAATTACACTCCTTTGGAAGGCTTCAGTGATTGATCCAAGTAAATAATTAGAGACACATGGATTAATTCTGTAGGGGATCCATGAGTAGTTAAGAGTTATCCCTAGGAATTAGTTGAGTGGAGATGGCCAGAAGGTACCTGGTGAGGCAAGAGCTTGACACAGAGGTACCAGCTTTGCAAAGCAGGAAGCAGTCAGAGATCTAAGACCTCCTGGAATACTGACTCTAACCCTTGTCCCTCTAGAACTAAGTAGGAAAGCCACCCCCAGGGTCCTGCCAATAAAGCAAGCATCTTGCCTTTTGGGTTAAAGCGATTCAGAGCGGATTTGTATTTTTGGAAAGTAAACCTCATGGGCTGTGTGCCACCATCCAACTGTGACTAAGTGTGTATGTCCTTTTTTTTGTCTTTTTTTTTTTTTGCTCTGAGTTGTTCACATGTATGAGTCAATTCTCTTTGTGGGAGAGGAATACACCGTATACATTGCACAGTCGTGGGCACTAAATCCATCCTAATACTTAGACCCAAAGAGTATATCACAATGGGTTGGTAGGTGTCAGCTGTAAACAAGAATGTTCTAGATCTCCTAAACCTCCCTATGTGAGCACTGATCACAAAAGTGCAAGAAATGAGTCAACAGAGAATTATGATTTTTGCAGTAAAGGTTGCTTAAAACAAAAGCCCATTTATCTGCCTGCTGAAGACATTTAATCAATTTACATGAGGGATTTCAAAATTAGTCAGACTGTAATGAACTATGAAATACTGATTAATGCATTTTTGCAGTGTTTGATTAGAAACTTAACATGTATGCTGACACGTTTTTACCATTATAGCATTTATATGTTAATATTTAGTTGCTTACAAATGCCAGGATAGTCTGAATTGTAGGACCAAAGTATGTTTGGCTAACAGTGTAGAAACAGAGGACTCTTGGGAAAAGCTTCCAGAACCACAAGAACCATTCTGCTTTAGACAGGCAGGGAACTGGTTATTACCAGTAAAGTCAGGTGGGGTTTCTCCAAATGCAACCAGGAAAGGAGTGAGCCTGGGAGTTAGTCACTGTTCCATTACTGTACCAAACACCTAAGGATTCTCTTGATAATTTTGAAACTCACAATATATGGCCAGTTGGTTTTATTGCTTTAGGATTGCACAGCATGGTGGACCATGAGGCAGGAAAGAAAGATGCCCTTGTAGTTGAAAAGGAGAAAGGAGGGAATAAGAGACAGGGATTCCCAGCATCCTCTTCAACGGAATGCCTCAGTGACCAAAATACCTCCCACTAGGCACTGCCTTTTAAAGATACCACCACTTTCCAGTGGAGTCAGGCTGAGGTCCAAACCTTTAGCTCCTGAGACTTCTGGATTAGAGAGGCTCATCTCACTCACCTCCACATCAGCCACCCTAACAGGAAGCATGATGGGAAAGAGAAAAGAAAACTGTCCCAATTTGCATAAGCTGACTGAGTTCTTTTGGAGCAAATTTGAAGATAGTCTACATGCCAATGAAATTAGTTAACTTTTTTTTTACTTTGAGTTCCACTGTCTTCTATTTTTTTATTGTCCATAATGAGTTACATTGTTTAGTGGGCCAACCATGAGTTGTTATCCCCAATTCCTCGTTGCCCCCCTCCCCATCCCCAGTCAGCTGGATATCCTCCTCCATGGGTCGTCCGGATCAGTCCTTGTGACAGGGGACCATGGATAGCCTAGTATTCAGCCAGGTTCTCCTGGCCATGCCTCTGATAATCTCCCCCACCACGGCTCTCACAATCTTTCCGCCCCCTCTTCTGCATAGTTCCCTGAGTCGTGGTGGGTGAGTATTAAGGCTGCTTTAAGGTTGTGAGCTTAGGGGTTTTTGTGTCAAGAATCGTTGGTTTCTGTCTCACTGGCTTATCGTTTGTTGATTGAATGGCTGTGGCTGTGGGTCCCTTGTTCATCCCATCACTCTCTGCAGGGTTCCCTATGGATCCTCCATGATATGACTGTGGTGGCTCATCTCTTGCCAGGATCTCAGCTTTCTGCCTGCAGTTGGTTGGTAGGGTTAGATCACAGCTCTCTTGCTGCAGCCTGAAAAATACAAACACAATCTCCATCGGAGCGTGAGATCAGTATCTGGAAAGGGTTGAAAATTGCCTGAAACCTGAATAATCAGGGTACCCCCAAGACTGCATTTTATGGAAAATACAAGTGAACTTCTTTCATGTTTTTTTCTTAGGTTAGAGCCAAGTATGGTGGTACTCACCTATACTCTCAACACTTGGAAGGCTGGGACAGGAGGATCATGAGTTCAAGGCCAGCCTGGGACACATAACAAGAATGTGTCTCAAAACAAAACAACAACAACAATAACCATCAGGTTACTCTGGAGCCATAAAGAGGAAAACAAGTTTAATATAAGAATCCAGAGAATTAGAGAATTAAAAGAATTATCTTTTTTTAATGGGGTATAGCTTCGTAGTCCTTGCTGGCCTGGAACTCACCATGTAGAGCAGGCTGGTCTAGAACTCACCATGTAGAGGAGGCTGGCCCCAATGTCCATCAGCCCTCTTGAGCTGCACCCCAAGCCAGGCAAGAGGAACCATCTCTAAGTTACTTAGCACAACCAATTCCATTTGAGAGGTGAATCGAAAACAAAAACAAAAAGTCTTAAAAATTAACAAAATTTAAAGAACAAGATAGGTTTGAAAGAACACACCACGTTACGTGACGATGCTGGTTGTGAAACACAGGCTGTTGTAAGTCCCCCTGCCTGCCGAATGGCAGCCCCAAAGGTTTCCAGTGGGCTCCCTTGGAGACGACCAGGCCATCCATCCTTGATCACGGGGTAAGCAGGCATCTCACATTTACATTTTTTAAGCCTCCCTTACAATTTCAAAGATCATTATTTCAAGCTGAAGAGATGGCTTAACGGTTAAGATGTTTGCCTGCAATGCACAAGGACCCAAGTTCAAGTTTACCCATGTAAAGCCAGTTGCACAAGAGGGCGCAAGTGTCTGGAGTTCATTTACAGTTGTTGGAGGTCTCTCTCTCTCTCTCTCTCTCTCTCTCTCTCTCTCTCTCTCTCTCTCTCTCTCTCAAATAAATAAATAAAATATTTAAAAAATCATTATTTCTCAGAATCACCACCATTCCGATTCATTAGCAAGGCATACTTATTAGGACCTTAAAATAACCAGGATGCTGGACATGTGCAGACATGTTTTTGGCTGCCATGACAACCGCACAACAACAATAATGTTCCCGTGCGAATGGCTGTGGGGAGGCTGAGCCTGAATATAGATAAGTTAATTATAGAATCATCAAGATAACAACAGGTCTGTCAATGC
>PVHP010041243.1:0-15481 GCA_004024765.1 Zapus hudsonius | reverse complement strand
TTTTTTTTTTTTTTGGCATTTTGTGATAGTCTTGCCATGTAACCCAATCCTCTTCCCTCAGCCTCTTGAGGGCTAGAATTAATGCCTCGCCTGTTTAAGATACTCTTTTTAACATGGTAAAATGTCAAATTGGTAGAAAATTGACTCTAAGAAGTCAGGTAGAAGCAGGGCGTGGTGATGCATGCCTTTAATCCCAGCTAGAAGCAGGGCGTGGTAATGCATGCCTTTAATCCCAGCTAGAAGCAGGGTGTGGTGATGCATGCCTTTAATCCCAGCTAGAAGCAGGGCGTGGTGATGCATGCCTTTAATCCCAGCACTGGGGGGAGGGGGAGGCAGAGGTAGGAGGATCACCATAAATTCAAGGCCACCCTGAGACTACTTAGTGAATTCCAGGTCAGCCTGGGCTAAAAAAAAAAAAAAAAAGAAGTCAGATAGAAGCCGGGCATTGTGGCACACTCCTTTAATCCTAGCATTTCGAAGGCTGAGATAAGAGAATTGCTATAAATTTGAAGCCAGTTTGGAGCTTCAGAAAGTAGGGGGGAAAAGGTTTTGGCAAGTGGTGCTTGCCTATAATCCATAATACCAGGAAGGTAGATGCAAGAGGATGCCAGTTCTAGGCCAGCCTGGCATGCAAAGCAAGATTGGGAGAGAGGAAAGGGGAAGGGAGGAGAGAGATTGATTTTGGAAAAGACTAGTCTCTAAAGTTTGAGAGATTAAAAAGATTTTTTTAAAATTTTTTTTTAATTTATTCATTTTCAAGCAGAGAGAGAGAGAGAGAGAGAGAGAGAGAGAGAGAGAGAGAGAACACCAGGGCCACCACCTTGTGGGTCTGGCTTATGTGGGTCCTGGGGAATTGAACCCGGGGCCTTAGGCACTGGAGGCAAGTGCCTTAACCCCTGAGCCATCTCTCCAGCCCAACAAGATTTTTTTAAAGTTGAAAAAAGGCTTCCATAAGAAAATTATAAACCGGGCGTGGTGACGCACGCCTTTAATCCCAGCACTTGGGAGGCAGAGGTAAGAGGATCACCATGAGTTCAAGGCCACCCCGAAACTACATAGTGAATTCCAGGTCAGCCTGGGCTAGAGTGAGACCCTACCTCGAAAAACCAAAAAAGAAAAAAAAAAGAAAATTATAGTCAGGTGTGGTGGCATGCACCTTTATTCCCAACACTCGGAGGCAGAGGTAGGAGAATTGCCATGTGTTCGAAACCACCCTGAGACTACATAGTGAATTCCAGATAGGCCTAGACTAGAGTGAGACCTTATATTAAAAAAAAAAACCAGTAAATAAATAAATAAAATAAGTAAATAATAGCCCATGTAGAAACTGAGTAAGCACTGAATAGGCCACCTAGGGTCCAGGTGAGGGCTCTCTGGGGCTCATTCTGTCATGAGGATGCAACAAGGGCTTGCTTGAGGATCAGGCACTGGCCTCAATCTGAGGCCTGCCTACCTGTACTGTTCTGAGTAGGGAAGACTAGTTTAAGTCCTCCAGAGGTTTTCAGTACTTCCTAGCCCAGACCCATGTGGAGAATGCCCAGGCACTGAGTAGGCTGTTCAGCTTCCAGTGTGTCAAGCTGACCAGGCCACTCGACAGGCCCCACTAGAGCTGCTGTTGCTACCTTCTCAGCAAGACAAAGGGATTACCTCTAGATGGGCAAACTCCAGTGCAAAACAAGGAACACAAAGAACACAAGAAACCAAAGCAAGATATCACCACCAAGAATGCCTATTCCCATAATGGAAGCCACCAGTGAAAAGTACTTAGAAGAAAAGAATATAATTTAAAGGATATAAGTAGAACAGTTAGGTGGAGCAGATGGATTGAATATTAAGAAACAAATATAATGATCTGGGAATGTGGCTTAGTGGCAGAGTGCTTGCCTATCATACAAAAGGCCCTAGGATTGAACCCCAGCACCATAATGATGATGATGATGTAATAATAAATTTGCATAGCCATGTTCTATTAGAAACATTATTACAAGTTTGAAAAACCCAGGCACATGACTGTCCTTATTGTTAAGAACTGTTTCCTTAGAACATACACTAGAGATTCCTTCACTGTAAACAAGGTCTTCCTTTAATAAATAGATGTGTAAGGCATGGAAGTGTATGTCTGTAATCTAGCTACTAAGGAGTCTGAGGCAGGAGAAACAGAAGTTCAAGGCCAGCTGGGAAACTTAGGGAGATGCTGCTTCAAAATAAAAATAAAATATTGGAACTTTGTTTTGTCAATATATATACTAAAATTGAAACAATACAGATAAGATTAATATGGTTCTGCATAATAGTGATTCGCAAAAATCGGGTTGGGGATTTAGCTCAGTGGTAGTGTGCTATGCTTGTTGTGCCCTTGGAGCGAGACCCCCACAGAGACCACCAGGGAGACCAGGTCTGATGCAAGCACACAAGGATCTTTATTACAAGCTCGAGCTAGGGTCACTATCCAACACACACACTGACACAAGCAGCTGTGGGGATGCGACAACTGGACAGTTACAATTTTGGGTATTTAAGGGCAAAAACCACAAGAACCACAATTGGGGACTTTCGAAGCCTCTGCAGGTGTGGTTTTGATGTGTCAGAATAACCTGACTGCAGACAGTCAAGGACTTTTTATCTATCTTATCATCTGATGGCTGAGTCTAGGGGTAGTAAGATATCTTTTGACACACAGACATGTCTTTTATAAGAACATCTGTTTGAGGTCAGCTTTATCTAAGATGGTGGGCTGAGCACACAATGGAGTTCTTATGGCTATTTTAATCTTTTCATGCTTAGTATACACAAGTCCCTGGATTCAATTACCAGTACTACTAAGAAGAATTATATACATGCATGCATACATACATACATACATACATACATACATACATACAAAGGCCAGGAATGGGTCTGGAGATATGGCTCAGCGGTTGGGGCACTTGCCTCCAGTGCCTAAGGCCCTGGGTTCAATTCCCCAGGACCCACATGGGCCAGACCCACAAGGTGGTGGCCCTGGTGCATTCTCTTTCTCTCTCTCTCTCTCTCTCTCTCTCTCTCTCTCTCTCTCTCTCTCTCTCTCTCTCTCACTCTCTCTTATCTCTCTGCTTGAAAATGAATAAAAAAATATTTAAAGGCCAGGAGTGTAATCCCAGCACTGGGAAGGCTGTGGTAGAAGAATTGCCAGTTCAAGGCTAGTGAATATATGGGCTATATGATAAGTTTCAAGGCTAAAACTTGGGAGAGGGGAGGACACTGGAATTGTAAATGGAGTGCCTCCCAGTCCTAAATCTGAGCATTGTGAACTTAGGTCCTTCAAATAGCTCTCTTCCTCAGCTGGCACAATGTCAGTGGGAAGAGCTGGAGAGATACTTCAAGAGGAAAGGATTTTGCCTCCTGGTTCCCATATACTCAAGTCAGTAGAATCCTGTAGCACATGGCTTCTCTGGTCCACATCTGACACCTACTCCCAGTGCCCAGTGCTTCCAGTCCAGGGGACTTCTCCAAGTGCTGATCCCTATAGGACACAGCAGCTAGCTGCGTCGGGCAGCTAGCCACACTCCTACTGGCCCTGGCCCTCAATCCTCCACCTTCTGCTCTGGACAGTTTTGTAATGCATTGAAAGAATGCCTTCTCCTTGAATAACTTCCCTTGACCTGGCCTACAGGGTGTAGTTTCAGCAAGTTCCAGGGGGTAGGTACACTTCAGGGGACACCATCAGCCCAGTGAGACCTCTCTTTGGAATTTCACTCAGTGGCACCTAGTCATGCCCTCTCCAAACCTTAGAGCTCATGTCTGGAAGTGCTTTTATTTGGTCATTCCATTTCTGCCCTGCAGATATTATTTGCCATTATTGCATGTCTGCCATTATTACATTCCCTTGAGTCTCTTTATTCCCATTAGCCTCAGCCTGATATAGTTAGTTCTTCTGCTCAGATCACTGTGTAGTTTCTCTGTTAATTGGACCCAGACTGATAGAACACGTTCTTTAGCTTCACACAGGTAGAACTGCTTTTTTTTTTTTTGTAGAACTACTCTTGATTATTTTTCTATCTTTCCCTTAGCTAGTTCAGTGAGTTAATTAAGTTCTGACCAGCCCTTTGCTGTACTGCAATTTTGTTTCCTTATTTGATGTTAATTATGATGCATAAATTGGTAGCATAGTATAGATGGGGGAATTCAGTGAACAATGATTTATTGCCTTTTAGCATTGAATTTAGTAGATGAAAGAAGAACCTTTGTACACAGAAGGTGACGTGGCCGTGCTAAACATTACCACAGGCGAAGGAAAATATGAAATTGTTACTAAGTACTTATGCCAAGTGTGCTTACAAAGTGATTTATATGTTTTACTCCTTAATTGTGAAATCTCACCTTTAATGTTGTTCAGCATGGCTCATGTTGCTCAGCAAGTTCTCAAATAAAATTTGTGTACGAGTAGATTAGACAAAGAGTCCCTTTTAGAAATTAATTAATTAAGCTATTTTGTAGTGTTGAGGGTTGAATCCAGGGACTTATACATGCTAGGCAAGTGCTCTGTGACTGAGACATGGCTCCAGACCTTCACTTATTTATTTTCATTTTTATTTTTTTGTTTTTTCGAGGTAGGGTCTCACTGTAGCCCAGGCTGACCTGGAATTCAGTATGTAGTCTCAGGGTGGCCTTGAACTCATGGTGATCCTCCTACCTCTGCCTCCCGAGTGCTGGGATTAAAGGTGTGCGCCACCATGCCCAGCTCAGACATTTATTATTTTTATTGTACTTTTTACTTATTTATTTTATTGTACTTTGAGACAGTGTCTCTCACTATGTTACTCAGGTGGGAGTTGAATTTGAGATCCTCATGCTTTAGCCACCACGTACCTCAAATTAAAGGCCTCATGCCTGTAAAGCACCAGACCTGGCTAAATAATTAATTTTTTGTGGGTGGGGGGTTTTTGAGGTAGGGTCTTGCTCTAGCCCAGGCTGACCTAGCATTAACTATGTAGTCTCAAGGTAGCCTTGAACTCATAGTGATCCTCCTACCTCTGCCTCCCCAGTGCTGGGACTAAAGACATGCGCCACCATGCCCACCTAAATAATTTTTTTTCTAAATAATTTTTTATAGACATGGAGGGTCTCACTATGTAGCCCAGGCTGGCCTCAAACTTGCCTTGTGTGTAGTACCAGTTGGTCTTGAACTCATGGTACTTCTGCCACCACTTCCACAGTATGGGTATAACAAACATGTAACACTGGTCACAGACTATTTTGAGACAGGCTCTCTTTCTTAAGTTTCCCAGTCTGCCCTTGAATTCAGTCTGTAGCCCAAGCAGACCGTGAATTTGAAAGCCTCCTTTCTTAGTCTATCACCAGGTCCAGCAAAATTGATGGAGCTGGGGATTGAACCTAGGGCCTCATGCATGCTAGGCAAGTACTCTGCCACTGAGCAGTACCCAGAGAAAGATTCCCTCTTTCCCTCTACATCTTTCCTTATCAGGTCCCTGCCCAGACTCAATAGGCCCTGTCCTGCAGGTGCTGACAGTCTTATCCAAAGAAAACCATGAAACTGACTCTATGTAGTAATCTCTGTGGCTTAATCAACTAAGTAAGACCAGAATTGAAGCATGAGGCTTTCATCTCGCTTCCATCAGCAATGGGGCAGATCTGTAGATAAAGAATCAAGTGCTGGGCTGGAGAGATAGCTCAGCAGTTGAGGCCCTTGCATGCAAAGTCTAACAATTCTGGTTCAATTCCCTAGTGCCCACCTAAAGCCAGATGCACAAAGTGGCACATGCATCTAGAGTTCCTTGCAGCAGCTGGAGGCCCGGTGCACCCACTCTCTCTGTCTCTCTTTTTGCAAATAAACAAAAATATTTTCAATTAAAAATAGAATATTTACTATATGTTAAGAAAGCTGACTGAATGCTTTTTAAAGGAAAACCTTCTCCACCCTATTACAAACAAGTTCAAACCTATAGAAAAGCTAAAAGAACAGTGTAATGAGTATCTGCATGTCAGCCATTTAGACTCGACAGTAATTTTACGTGTGCTTCACTGTTTGGGTTTTTGGTTTGGTTTGGTTTGTGTTTTTTTTTTATATATTTTATTTATTAATTTTCAAGTAGACAGATACAGAGAGAGAGAGAGAGACAGAGAGACAGAGACAGAGACAGAGAATGCACCAGGGCCACCACCTTGTGGGTCTGGCTTATGTGGGTCCTGGGGAATTGAACCAGGGGCCCTAGGCATTGGAGGCAAGTGCCTTAACTGCTGAGCCATCTCTCCAGCCCTGGTTTGTGTTTTTTTTTTTTTTTTAGCCCAGGTTGGCCTAAGACTCATGATCCTCATGCATTAGCTTCTTAAGTGCTGAACTGAGAGTGTGCCATCATGCTTAGCTAAGAATGTTTCTTTAAAAATACTTATTTATTGATTTATTTAAGAGAGAGAGAGAGAATGAATGGGCATGCCATGGCCTCTTGCCACTGCAAACTCCAGACACATGTGCAACTCCTTGTGCCTAGCTTTACATGGGTACTGAGGAATCGAATCCGGGCAATCTTGCTTTAAGCACCACTAAGCTATCTCAAATCATCTTTCTTTCTTTTTTTTTTTCAAGGTAGAGTCTTGCGCTAGCCCAGGCTATCCTAGCATTCTCCATGTCTTAGGGTGGCCTCGAACTCATTGCTGTCCTCCTATCTCTGCCTCTTGAGTGCCGGGAAAAAGTGTGCACCACCATGCCAGGCTTTGTCTAGTGCTTTTTTATAACTAAAAACAAATGTAATTTTTTTTATTTATTTGCATGTGTGTATATGTGCGTGAGTGTGCGGGTACATACTGGGGTATATTGCCCCTGCCGGTGAATGCCAGATGCTTGCACCACTTCTTTGTTTAGCTTTATGTGGGTGTTAGGGAATCAAACCCAGGCCAGCAGGCTTTACAAGTAAGCACCTTTAAACCTGAGCCATTTCCCCAGGCCCTTCACATGTAATTAATTCAAATTTATTTATCAATTTATTTATTTAGGTTTTTCTAGGTAGGGCCTCCCTCTAGCCCAGGCTGACCTGGAATTCACTATATAATCTCAGAATGGCCTCGAAGTCACAGTGATCCTCCTACCTCTACCTCCGGAGTGCTGGGATCAAAGGCATACCATGCCCAGCAAAATGTAATTTTTAGAAAGAGAAGTTATGGGATTGGAGCCTTGTAGGCAGGAGCTTCTGCCTACTGATCAAGAATATGAACATGGCTGCTTACCGTTATTAGACTTCTGGGACATTCTGAGCACATCAGTGTGAATAGGCTAGAGTCCTTGACCACAAGGATACAGACCTTCTGAGTTGCTTCCAAGGCACACAGTTTGCTGGATTCCCTTTTAACCAGTTTAAGGAACAGACAAAGGGGATCCTAGAGCTAATCATTTCCAAGGCTCAGAGCCATGTTACTGGGGAAGCTGAGTAGAGCTGATGCACAGAGCTACTAAGTATCCTTCAGGAATGTCAGAAGCTGGTACAAAAATGTCAGCACGGTGGCCAAGGACTGTCACAGCCTGATACAATCTAACTGTCCAGCTTTCACCACTTCCTCTTATGAAACCCAGATAGGACCCACAATTTCTAGAATGTACTTCATGTTTTTCCACCTATACATTTTACTTAAATGCCTTTTTTTCCCATCATCTAGCTTCAAGCTCCCACTCAAACCGAAAGGCTCAGGATGTAAGCTACAAGCTCAGGAAACTGTCCTAGAATCAACTTCTAAAGAAAAAGATGCATTGCTGCATCTTCTCTGGCTTATGTATCTCTTATTTTGTTTATTAAGTTTTCATTCGGGGCTAGATGGATCAGCAGTTGAAGGTGCTTGCTTGCAAAGCCTGCTGGCCTGAGGTCAATTCCCAAGCCACCCATGTAAGCTTGATGCCAAATGTGGTGCAAGCATCTGGTGTTTGCAGCAATGAGAGGCCCTGGTACAGCTCTTCCCCCCCCCCCACAGTGTTCAAAAAATAGAAAAAATTTTAAATTTTGTTCATATTGTAATATTGGGTTTTCCCCTTACTAAATAAACTCACTGAAGGCAGGAACCTTATTTATTTTAATACTTTCCCATGCTACCCATCAAACAGTAGGTGTTCATTTTTATGAATTTGATTAAAATGAATCATACAGCTTTGAGAACAAATACCAGTCATTAAAAAATTCTAATGAATATGAGATTCAAATGGTTAATTCTTTCTTTCTTTCTTTATTTATTTTTTGGTTAGGATCTTGTAGCACATGCTGACCTTGAACTCATGATCTTCCTGCCTTGGCCTCCCCCATGTGGTCAATTCTCTGTGCTTGGCCTTCCTTACAAAAGTATGTCCTCATTTTATATATATATTCCTTTTGCAATATTGAGGACTAAACCCAAAGCCTCTCATATGCTAGGCAAGTGCTGGACAACTGAGCCATACCCCCTGCCCTTTTTTACTTCTTATTTTGAGGCAGGGTCTTAATAGGTTATACAGTCTGTCCTTGAACTCTTTGTGTCCAAGTAGGCCTTGAACTTCCTAGATCGCCTCTTATCTTAGCCTCAGTAGCTGAGATCACAGGCTACCAGGCCAGGCTCCCCCACTATGAATCTTTTGACACTAAATATCCATTCTTTGTTTAAACTTTATAGTCATTAAATTAATTTTTGGAAATTAATTATTACAATCCCCTTCTATTAGTCAAGAGAGATTTCTGTAAGGTAAAAGATCTCACTTGATTTTTATTCTTCATCCTGGCCTCAGCATCTAGCAAAATGAATGAATGAGTGGATATGGTAGCATCATGGTTCTTAAGAATCAAGAGTTTATAAAGGAGGGGGGTGGCTGGAGATATGGCTCAGCAGTTAAGGCACTTGCCTACAAAGCTTAATGACCCAGCTTTGATTCCTCAGTACCCATGTAAAGCCAGATGCACAAAGAGATACATGGATCTGGTGTTTGTTTGCAGTGACTGGAGGCCCTGGCATGTCTATTCTCTCTCTCTCTCTCTCTCTCTCTCTCTCTCTCTCTCTCTCTCTCTCTCTCTCTCTCTCTCTGTGTGTGTGTGTGTGTGTGTGTGTGTGTATGTCTGCTTGCAAATGAATAATTTAAATACTAAAGAAAAAAGAGTTTGTAAAGGAAAATACTAATATCTGTGTAAGAAACTGTCCCAAAAGAATGACCAGACCTTGAACTACAAAATGAAAGATACACATCATATTTTATGCAATGTGCCATTGTTTAATGATGATCATAACATTGAAAAATACTTGTGGGATGGAGAAATTGGTTGAGCAGTTAAAGGTACTTGCTTGCCAGCCAGGGTTCAATTCCTCATTATCTACATAAAGTCCGATGCATAAGGTAGCACATGCATCTGGAGTTCATTTGCAGTGGCAGGAAGTTGTGGTGTGCCCATTTCTGTCTCCTCTCTTTATCTCTGTGCTTGCAAATAAATAAATATATATTTAAAATATTTATAAATTAATCTAAAAGAAATTCACTAACTAGGGCTGGGGAAATGGCTCAGCAGTTAAAGGTGCTTGCTTGCAAAGCCTGCCGGCCTTGGTTCCATTTCCTAATACTCAAGTAAAGCCAGATACTAAAAATGGCACAAGCATCTGGTGTTCAAACCACCACATGGTCTCAAGAACAATACCCCCTCTCCCCCGCTCTGTAAAATATATACCTATATATGCATATGTATATATATATATATATAGGTTTGTGAATATATGTTTGTATAACACACAACTTTTAGTTGCATTATTTTTTTTGTTTTGTTTTTGGTTTTTTGAGGTAGGGTCTCGCTCTAGCCCAGGCTGACCTGGAATTCACTATGGAGTCTCAGGGTGGCCTTGAACTCACACCGATCCTCCTACCTCTGCCTCCCGAGTGCTGGGATTAAAGGCGTGCGCCACCATGCCCGGCATTTAGTTACATTATTAAGAGTTATTTTTAAACCAAAGGAAGGGTAGAACTGTTTACAACACAAACTTCCAGACACAAAACAGCCTTGATATTCATGACTTCACAGTGCCTGATAATACCTACACAGAATGGGAAGAAAAGATACCGAAACAAAACAGAGACTAATTGAAAGGAGGGAGAGATATGAGTGAGGGTGGGGAAGGAATTAAAATGATTTATGATCTATAGTTATGGAAGCTATCAATAAAAAGTAAAAAAGGTTTTTTTGTCCAAAATTAGATACATTGTGTGATGGTTAGGTTTTGTTGTCAACTTGATCTTTTTAATTATCTTGGGTGGGTCTCTGAGGATGTTCACAGGAAGGCAGCCTCTCAGCAAGGGGCAGGATGTAGAGAAGCTCAAAGAAGCTGGAAGTAAACATCTTTTCCTGTGTGGGCCATGCAGGAAGGAAATTCCAGAGACTCAGGAAGCTGTTAAATCTGGGATAGGATTATAAAACCCCACCCTAAGCCTATATAAAGGAGAAGAAATTCTCTCTTCCTGCCTATTCCCTGTTCTGTGTGTGTGTGGTGTAGGTGATGGGTTTTTCTATCTGCTCAGACCTGTGAAAGAGGGCCAGCCTCTTTCGCTGTTATGGAATTTCCCCTCAATCTAGTTTCAATAAATACTTTCCTCCCCCAAATTATGCCTGGTTTGAAGATTCATCCCAGTGGCGTGTGGCTGACCGCAACACATTGTATTAGTAAATATTATGTTGGTATCCCTGATTCCCTCCTCCCTGTCCCCAATCCACTGGGTATCCTCCTTGGTGGGCATACTGGATCATTCCATTGGGTAGGAGGTTATGGATAGCACAAGAGGCAGTCAGGTTCCCCTCCACTTGTGTGTTGTTACTGAGTGGGACAATGTTTCTGGATATTCTCCCCCACCATGACTCTCACACTCTTTCCACTGCCTCTTCCACTAAGTTCCTTGAGACATGGTGGGTGAGATATAAGACTGCTTTATTGTTGAAGTCTTAGGGGCCTCTGTACTTCTGCTTTAGGTTGTGTTGGAAATCGTTGGTGTCTGTCACACTGGCTTCTCCCCCGGGTTGACTGATTAGCTGTGGTTATAGATCTCTGGCTGTCCCGTCACTCTCTCAAGGGTTTCATTTTTACATGATAAGCCTGAGGTGGTTCATCTCTTGCCAGGATGTCAGCCCTCTGCCTGTAGCTCGTTGGTGGAGTTGGAATGACCTCAGCTCTCTCATTGCCTTCTGGAAAATACAAACAGGATCTCCATCAGAGAGTGAGGTCAATATGGGATAGATGAGACACACATTTCAAATTTGGCGAGATTCTATTGGGATTAGCCTCTCTGTAGTTCTCTGGTAATGGGAGTTTCTCCTTGGGGGGCCCAAGTTTTTGTTCCCAGAGGATTTTGCCCTGAGTCCCAATTCCAGTTAAGGGTTCCTTAACACTGAGTGGATTTCTTGGTCAATTTGAAAGCTGTTGGCTATTCTCCCCAGCTTATGGAGCCGCTGTTGCCCAAGTGATCACATATTGGTCTGCTGATCTCTCCCAGAAGGCAGTGTATTCAGCCTTCTTATGGCAACAGTCTGCATTGTATATCAGTGGTTTCTGCTTTCTCCAAATATTATTGACCAATTTCCCCTGGCTGCTTATGTAGTGCCTTCCAGCACTGCATATGCTAACATCTGGGGGCAGGATGCCATTCTGGATCTTGCAGGGACTCTCGTTGTTGTGCGATGACTTTCTGTGGTTTCTTTTTTTTTTCATTTCTTTATTATTATTATTATTATCCATAATTAGATACATTTAATGAATAAATAATGAGTTGATATTCCCATTTCCCCAATTTCCCTCCTCCCTGTTCCCAATCAGCTGGGTATCCTTCTCCGTGGCCTGGGGTGGGTATTCAAGAGCTTTGACAGAATTATGCTTTGTTTTAGGGACCTTGTGGATCTCTTTGATCAACAGCTCAGTGTGGGAAGGAACCAATGACTGGGACAGGGAGTTCCAGGTCTGATCCATTTTTCATGGGGTTAGGCTTCCTCCCATTTTGTTCACAGCCCATCTTAGCAGGCGATACCCCCCCTCTTCCTCAAGAGCTTACTGTATGGAAATAAGGATTTTATGAATACGATTCATTATTGGTTCAGCTTATTGTATAAGTTATTTTTAAAAATATTTTATTTATTTGCAAGCTGAGAAAGATAGAAGAGAGACAGACAGAGAGAATGGTTGAATCAGGGCCTCCAGCTGCTGAAAATGAACTCCAAATACATGCACCACTTTGTGCATCTGGCTTTATGTGGGTAATGGGGGAATCAAACCCTGACTGTTAGGTTTTGCAGACAAGTGCCTTAACTTCTGAGCCATCTCTCCAGCTCAAGACTTATTTTTTTTCAAGACTTATTTTTAATTTGCAGTATAATGGAGATTAGCAATTATCTAATTCATATGATAAAAACATTCAATTGCCAACACAAACCAAAAACCAGAGGTGTCAGAATTATAAGGTTAGGGCTGAGAGAGATGGCTCAGTGGTTAAAGGCACTTGCTTACAAAGCCTGACAGCCACATTTGATTCCCCAGTACCCACATAAAACCAGATGCACAAAGTGGTGCATGTGTTTGGAATTTGTTGGCAGGGGCTAGAGGCCCTAGTGCACCCATACTCTTTCTCTATCTCTCTCCTCTCTCTCTCTCTCTCCCAAATAAATAAAATATTTTTCAAAAATTACAAGGTCATTTACATTGATCATTTTTTCAAGACAAGTTACAAATCTTCATTTTCTTTTTTTTTTTTTTTTTTTTTTTTTTTTTTTTTTTTTTGTTTTTCGAGGTAAGGTCTCGCTCTAGTCCAGGCTGACCTGGACTTCACTCTGTAGTCTCAGGGTGGCCTTGAACTCATGGCAATCCTCCTACCTCTGCCTCCCGAGTGCTGGGATTAAAGGCGTGCGCCACCACGCCCGGCACAAATCTTCATTTTCTTGATAAGGAGAGTCAGTACAGATTTTTATCATCTAAAACTTACTATAAAGAATGAAAAGAAAATGCCTCTCAAAGTTCTTTTCAAAATCTCCATAGCAGCGTAGTATAAGCACCGTCTTTGGCTCACAGCTAAGATCAGATGTTGCCAATATTCCTCATTAAGGAAAAAAGCCTCTCTGTTTTCCATGTTCATGTCTGACACTTAATTAGAATTAATGAAATTAGCCATATACAGATGGTCAGAGGTGCCAGAACTCCTCAAACTGCACTAGAAAGATTGATGAAATCTGTGACTGTTCTCACACAAGGCCAAGTGAGATCAGACCCTCACTTCTACATGTGTAGCTGAGGGGTGCCTCCATGTCTGTGTGAGGGACTAAGTGAGCCAAAGGTGTGATCTTTGGCAGCTCTGGGCATCATGATGGGCGTGTGGGAACATGTTCATGAAAGAACATGTTTCAGTCTTTCCCTCTCAGTGGGATGACTATGTTGTCAAACAGTGAAGGAATGCTTAAGTACAAATAAATTATGCTCTTCCTGAATGGAGTCTATTCTCTGGTGTATAATTACTGGATGTGTACTTGGAAGTTCCAACTTTGAGTGAGTGTTTCATTTTGCACTTTGGGAGCAGCTCACCTCTTGGCACCCACGATGCAGTAAACAACAGCTTCCAGATGCCAAAGTCCACTTCTGCCAGCAGCCAGCAGATGGTTGTGTGGATGTTAGACACAATGCCTTCACACAAGCTCTGTCCTGGGTTGGCTGGCTCATGGTATTTACTTGATTTGATACATATAAAAGGAGCCACACAATTTGCGTCCGGCCTTTTAAGCATTATAATAAAATAAACAGCCATGAGCACAGCACTTAAGGAGAACTTAAAACATTATCAGATTTTTTTCTGTCTACCTATGTTTATAGATTCCTCTCCCATCTGCTTCTCCTTCATAGGTAACTGCCATTTCAATTTTTTAAAAAAAAATTGACTTTTAAAATATTTTATTTATGCCGGGCGTGGTGGTGCATGCCTTTAATCCCAGCACTCGGGAGGCAGAGGTAGGAGAATCACCATTGAGTTCAAGGCCACCCTGAGACTACATAGTGAATTCCTGGTCAGCCTGGGCTAGAGTGAGACCCTACTTCAAAAAACAAAAAAAAATTATTTATTTGAGAGAGAGAAAAAGGCAGACAGAGAAGAGAGAATGGGCACGCCAGGGCCTCCAGCCACTGCAAATGAACTTCAGATGCATGCACCCTCTTGTGAATCTGACTTTATATGGGCACTGGGAAATCAAACTCGGGTCCTTCTGCATTACAGGCAAATGCCTTAACCACTAAGCCATCTCTTTAGCCCCATTTCGAATTAAAAAAAAAATTTTTTTTATTTATTTGCAGAGAGAGAGAGAATGGGAACACCAGGGCCTCTTGCTACTGCAAATGAACTCCAGACACATGCACCACTTTGTGCATCTGGCTTTATGTGGGTACTGGGGAATCAAACCCAGGTGGTCAGGCTTTGCAAGTAAGTGCCTTAACCTCTGAACCATCTATTCAGCCCCATTTTGATTTCTTTTATTTTTCTATGCCTTTTTTCTTTTTAAAAAGTTATTTATATTATTTGCAAGTGGAGAGAGAGAGAGGGTGGGTGAGCCAATGGTCTCCAACCACTGCTAAGCCAACTCCAGACGCATACATGTCCGGCTTTACATAGGTACTGAGGAACCAAACCTAGTCGATAGGCTCTACATGCAAGCGCCCTAACCACTGAGTCAACTCTCCATCCCTATACCTTTTTTTCTCGCCTATAGTATTGAGGATCTAAACCAGAGCCTAATGCACACAGGGCAAGCTTCTACCACTGAACTACATTCCCAGAGGTTGGCTTTTTTAATATCAGGATTCCCTGTGTACTCTTGATTACCTACCAGAGATACCACTACTATGGAAAGACAGAGCTGGAACCTGGAAGGAAGCCAGTTCCCCAGATGGTTAGCCAGTGTGGTGCTTCAGCGCTACAGGAGCTGCCACAGGAAATAGGCCAACAATGTTGACAGAAAGCAGGGGACACTGCTATACCACCACAAGATGTACACACCTGCGTAAAGTGACACTCAACCGAGGTGGGTAGTCAAGGGATCTCTGATTGGCTAAGAGATCCACTCAATGGCAAGGAACCCATAGCTGGAAATGGGATCTAAGACAAATTCCCATGGAGACCAAGAATCTAGACTCTAGTGGAAAACTTCCACTAGCCAGGCCCCTAAAGAGAGGCTATACCCACTATAATCTCATCAAATTAACAATGTTTGTCTCATTTAACCTATGCTGATCTCACTCTCTTTTGGAGCATATATTTTTATTTCTCAGAAGGCAGTGAGGATTGTGGAAACCCAACTCTACCAACAAGACCCGAAATGATAGCTGACTCCCTGGCAGGAGATGAACCACCCCTCACACATCAGCTAAGGCCCAGGTGAAACCACAGAGGAAGTGGAGAGATGAGCAAGAGTGCTGCTCCCACAGCGAGCCTGACAACCTGAGCCAGAGTGATGGAGACAGACACTGAGGACACTTAAAT
>PVHP010041242.1:0-10589 GCA_004024765.1 Zapus hudsonius | reverse complement strand
TGTAATGTAAGTTGGAGTAAGAGTCAGTAGAGGCCAGAAAGCTAGAAGGGGGCTTTGGGAGGAGAAGGGCTCAAGTATAGAGGCAGAATATTGGGAGTGGGAAGGGTTGAGTTCAGGGTGATGTAGAAGAGGAGAGGGTGAGGGAAGGGTTAACCAAAACTAAAGATATTATGAATTAGCCATATGGAAACCTACTTCTTTTTTTTATTGTCCATAATGAGTTACAATATTTAGTGGGCAAACAATGAGTTGTTATCCCCAATTCCCCACTGCCCTCCTCCCCACTCCGCTGGATAACCTCCTCCATGGGTCGTCTGGATCAGTCCTTGTGACAGGGGACCATGGATAGCCTAGTATTCAGCCAGGTTCTCCTGGCCATGCCTCTGGATAATCTCCCCCACCAGGGCTCTCACAATCTTTCCGCGCCCTCTTCCGCATAGTTCCCTGAGTCGTGGTGGATGAGTATTAAGGCTGCTTTAAGGTTGTGAGCTTAGGGGTCTTTGTGTGAAACCTACTTCTTTACTAGCTAATTAAAAATATAATTTAAAAAATCATTTAGGCAGAAGTACCCTGAGGGGGTGGATAATGCTGCACCCAGATGTCATAGGTTGTTCCAGGAAGATTCCAGTGCCAGGGCAGAATACCCCCTAGGGTATTGATCAAGGAGACCATCTGAGGCTGCCAAAATAATACAAGCTATTGCGAATGTTCTTGATTGCCCATCAGAATGAGATAATCAGATCCTATTGCTGAAGATGCTTTGGTTGCAGGACACTGAGAATTCAAGGGAGAATTGAACTAGAAGCCTCCTTTTTGCTGGCTAACTGTCATCATAGTGCTGAAAAGTGCTACCTATCTGCTGGGGGAGAAAAGTCATCAATAATCTTAACCAGCGGTGGACTCTGTGAGCCACACAAGTGACCAGCCAGGCAAGATGTGCCCATCGGTACAACAGTGGGATGGCTATCATGGAGATAACCAATGGATCTCTGGTTGGACTTAAAGCTCACTACATGGATGAGCACTCACGCCTGGTCATAGTGGGTGAGTTTTGAGTCTGCTTTGTTATTAAGATCTTAAGTATCTCTGGATCTTTGCCCTGGGTTGTGATGGCTGTCGTTGGTGTCTGTCTCCATTGACCTTTCATGGGTTCTCAGACTTGCTGTGGTGATTGGTCTCCTGTTTTTCTGGTCACTTTCTCACAGGTTTCATTTGGGCCCTGTGTGAAGGCTAGGTGTGGTTTGTCTTCTGCCAGGATGTCAGCCATCATCCAATGTCTTGTTGGTGGAATTGGGTTGTCCCCCGCTCTCTCAATGCCTTCTGAAAAATACAAATAGAATCTCCATCAGAGAGTGAGATCAATAGAGGTTTAGTGAGACATCATTGCTATTTTGGCTAGCTCTTAATGGGTGTAGCCTCTCTGTAGCTCTCTGGTAGTGGGAATTTCCCCTAGAAGCCCGAGATCTTGGTCCCCATAGGATCATACCATGGATCCCAGTTCCAGTTAAGGGTTCCTTGTCACTAAGCGGCTCTCTTAGCCAAACATTAAGCCATTGATTACTCTCCTTGGTTTACTGCACTATTGCACAGATGAGCATTTCTTGACTTGCTGGTCTCTTCCATATAGCTGTGTGTTCAGCATTCTTGTGACAACTATGGATACTGTATGTCAGTGGTCTCTGCTTTCTCCAAATATCATTGACCAATTTCCCCTGGCAGCTCATGTAGTGCCTTCCAGCACTACACATGCTACCACCTGGGAGCTGGTTACCTTTCTGGATCTAGAAGGATCTCTTGGTGTTGTTTGATGACACTTTGTGATTTCTTCAGTAATAGAGTCTTACCTTAGGCCTGGGGCAGGTATTCAAGAGCTTTGACAGAAGTCTG
The DNA here is from genome assembly GCA_004024765.1 of Zapus hudsonius. Lineage (NCBI taxonomy): Eukaryota > Metazoa > Chordata > Mammalia > Rodentia > Dipodidae > Zapus > Zapus hudsonius. Next base: position 8,702 of record PVHP010041242.1, on the reverse strand, counting down.
TCACATTTTGGGGACCTTGTGGATCTCTTTGATCAACAGCTCAGTGTGGGACAGGAATTGGAATCAACCCAAATGTCCATCACTGGACCAATGAATATCAAAATTGTGATACATATACACTATGAATGCTTTTATCTCACTTTCTCCTTTTTTATCCAGTCCAGGACCACAGCCCAGTTAAGGTGGGTCTTCCAACCTCAGTTAACCTAATCTTGAAACTTCCTCACAGACCAGCCAAGAGGTTTGTTTCTGTTGTGATTCTAAATCTTATCTTATTGACAAGATTCACCATCACAGTGGGGTAAACATGATCCAAAGACATTATACATGCAGGAAAATGTTATCATGAAACCCATTATTATATATAATTAGCATATGATAATGAAAAGCTTAAAAAGAAAACAGAAACCTCAATGAGATGAAAGTTAAAACATACCTCAATTAAATATTACCAAAATTGTGCACTCACATCATTTTTGCTTCTTTTTTCAAAGTGATAGGCTTTTAATATTTATTAACTTTAATTTTAATATAATTTATGCCTCTGTATGTTATATAATTTAATTAAAATTTTTATTAGTATATGAAGAATTGAGTTTCATTATGGTGTTTTCAAACATTTTTTTTGTTTCTTCAATTTCTCCTTCCCCCTTCCTCCTTTGTCAACCCCCTCCCCAACTAGCTTCGTTTCTGCTTTCATACTACACATTTTCTTATGTCCTTTCCCTCCTTCTCTTCACCTCTTGTTCCCCTCTCCTGGTCTCCTATCTTAATTCATAGCCCAGACAAGGTCTTTCAAAAAAAACCACAGATAACCAGCAGATATTTGAAAAAAAAGTTGGACATCCTTAGGCATCAGGGAAATGCAAATTTTAAATACCTTGAGAGTTCATCTCATCCAAGTCCGAATGGCCATCATCATTGAGATCAATGACAGCAGATGCTGGTGAGGTTGTGTGGGAAGGAGAACTCACTGGTGGGAATGTAAACTGATGCAGCCACTACGGAAATCAGCGTGGAGGTTCTCTCAAGCTAAAAATGAACTATTATGTGTTTGCTTCTTATTAGCTATTATGGACTGAACTGTGTTCCCCTCAAGTTCATATGTTGAAACCCCAGTCCCCAAGCGTCTATGTTTGAAGATAGGCTAAGGAGGTGATTACAGTTGAGGTAATCAGAACAGCGCCCTAATCTGATAGGGCTGTGTGTCCTCGAATCAAAACCAGAAATGTCTCTTTCTATGAGCTCACTGTGAAGAGGCTATGTGAGGACACAGAAAGTGGCCCTCTGCATGCCAGGGAGAGAGGTCTCACCTGAAACTAACCCTGCTGACACCTACATTGCTCTTACCTTTGGGTCTCAGAAACTATGAGGACATCAAGTCACCTCAACAATGGTATTGTGTTATGGTAGACAGATGGAGTAATATATGGGCTATGCAGTTTAAAGTCACCTATTTTTCACTTACCTTCATTTCCTCACCTCAAAGTAAAAGAATTGAAAAAATTTTCTCCTCTCAGGATTTTTTTGTGGGAGGTAAGTGAACTAGGAAGTTAAAGCACATGGCATGCTGTAAGTATAACATGTAGCTTTTTCAAGTCATACCCGTAGCATCCCTGACCAGAATTCAGTTTCTCTATGGCTAGAACCTGCATCCCATGTTCCTGACATCATAGGATCTTCTAATCCTTTCTCTTCTAACCTGCTCCTGCAGACTCCAGCAATCCTTCTGCATTGCTCTGAACTCTTACCTGCTTTTCCTTCAGCTCTCTGGACTCTACTTGCCCATGTCATCCCCACCCGAGTGGGGATGGCACTTCATGAATCTCTTTCAATAACCGCATCCCTGCTGCTCTCTCCCACCAGCCTGTGTGCTCAGGTTGGTCCAGCATGTTCCTACCTCCTTTAGCATTCAGGATTTTTCTGTGAGCTCACTGACCTGGGGACGCTCCAGTTTTTCTATCTGAAAGTGCATGGAAAGGGGGAGTGAATGAGTTTGTTTGCAGCTGTATTTGCTGAGCAAGCGTGATGCTCCAGATGCTGCTATTATTGTTGTTGACTTGCTTGGGCTGGATTTTGGAGGAAATTACATGTGGGGTGTTGGTGGGGAGAGGCATGGTCACAGTAGCAAGATTCAGTCTCCTAGTATCTATCTGTATCCTACTGGTTTTATGCTTGTAATGGGACTTTGTCTTCTCTGAGATTTGTTGGGTGCTCTGCTCGCAGAGCTTATCAAGTTTGGGATCACTCCTTGCTTTTTTCTTTTATCATTTTTCTATTGAGATGAGTATCAAACTTAGCATAAAATAGCATGCCTTTGTCATCTCAGAAGTTTTGCAGTGTTTAGTATCTTAAAATTTTGAAATGATACATATTGTTATAACAAGTTAAAAATTGATGGATTTATAATGTATGAGTGATATCTATGGGCTTTACTTCCTCTTGTCTGTTCTGAATCTCCTCAGAAATCATCTAAGATATGCATTCACAGTTTTTTTTTCTGTGGTTAGATGAAAACACTCAGACACAGATGCCTACTTTCTTCCTGGCTATTATTAACAAACAAACAAACAAACACAAAACACCAAAACCCAAGAATGGCTCTTGCTTAAATTAAGCTCTTGCCTACAAATAATGAAAATCCTATGCAAAATATCTTAAGCAGGGCTGGAGATATGGCTCAGCGGTTAAGGCACTTGCCTCCAGTGCCTAAGGCCCCCCGGATTCAATTCCCCAGGACCCACATAAGCCAGACCCACAAGTGGTGGCCCTGGTGCTCTCTCTCTCTCTCTCTCTCTCTCTCTCTCTCTCTCCTTTCTCTCTCCCTGTATCTCTCTGCTTGAAAAATGAATAAATAAAATATTTTTAAAAATCTTAAGCAACAATAGGAATCAGAAGAAGGGACACCACAGGCCTCTTTTCTTCCGTCTCTGTTCCTGTCTCACCCACATGCACCCCACGCTGGAACTGTGGTCATCAGAAGGGGCTCACAGCTGAGAGTGTCCCCATGCAGAGGGCTGGTCCCTTTGCCTTCAGGTCTAATGAACATATTCCAAGGACTTTGATTGGCCTGTGCTTTACTCTCCAAATAGTCATTTTCCCATGGAGTTTTAGCCAAGACATTTCCTCCTGCAAGACCACTGTTTCTTGTGACAGTATGCTAAAAGCAGAAACAGAAACAGAAAAGTAGAGCTAAACAATTGGCTTTTATTCTCTTCACAGACCAAGATGCCTGGAGGCAGGTGGTTGTTTTGTGACCCATGAGGCCTGGGTTCTTGGGCTGTTTTTCTGAAGTTCTCTAGGACTTGCACTGTCTTTTCAACAAATAAGTTGGTTCTATGCACCATGTATTTGCTTGACAATGTCTTTCTTGTTTTATGCATGCACGCATGTGTGTTTGTGTGAGTGCACAGAGGGGGGGTGCAGGGTTCCGGCCTAGGGGATGTTAATAGGAAAGTGTATTATTGAATGAAACAGTGCTAGGGGCGATTGGAACTAGGTCCTGTCAGGACTTCCTGAGGGTCCTGAGGAACTAGATCTAGTTCTCCAACAGGCAAGCATTTTTGCATCTGCATTTCTGTCCTCATAATGCATGGTTACATAGTATTTAAATTATTATAGAGATGAGCTACGTAGTTGCCCATTCTATTAATGGACCTCTAACTCATAGCCTTGTTTTAGGTTTTTTTTTTCCTTCTTTCATTGGTGGAGATTGAACCCAGGGCCTCACACATGCGCTATGCCACCGAGCTACCCATCCCTTCAGCCCACAGCCCTAGCTTTAATATCAAGTTGCCATGTGCATTGAAGGACTATGGCTTTGGGAAATGTTTTAATTCTAGGACTGAGGACCCCTCTTGATTTATTTTGAGACATGGCACTTGGAAAACTATAGCCATATTTCATCTTGTCAAAATACAATTATCTCACACTAACCGATTCAGAACAAAATTAAAAAAGAGGCAAAAATAGATCTAAGTCACCAAATAGATGGCAGACGGACCCCGGATCCAGATGGTTGGCAGTCACAGCAAGTCACTCTTTCTTTGTCTTAAATCTCAGATACTTCATTTGTGAAAGACCTTCATTAGGATCTCGTTGAACCTCATTTTACTGAAAATTCTAATGAGTTTGGTATCCTAGCTACTATTTCCACAGCGATGAGAGGGGAAGGAAGCTGCCAGAAGAAGCCTTCTCAGCAAAAAACAAAGTCAGAAAGTGACCACAGACCAAAGCAGGGAAAGCACGAGGCCAACCAAACAACCGCCACCTTTTCAGAATAGCGTGCTGTCTAACCCACAGCACAGGAAAGGAACCGAGGCTCAGAGCCAGGAAGCGCTGTTAGAATTGCTTTCAGCATACTCTTTAAAAGGCAAGAAATGAATAATTTATTTAGGCTATTATATCTTCCCATATAGTATTGACTCAGTATGATTATTCTTTTTGCATGATATGTTTCAGGGTGATTTCCCAATAGAGAGGTTTAAAAAGATGAAAAAAGTTGATTCTAAGTGCCCCAGGGAGCTTTATTCTCCAAATAGTCATTTTCCCATGGAGTTTTAGCCAAGAAATTTCCTCCAGCAAGACCGCTTGAGCCCCAGGAAAGGGCTTCCCAAACTTCCATGGAAACTTGTCTCCCAGGCTTCTCCCGAAGTCAATCCAATGGTGCTCAACCTAGGGAGAGCACTTAGCATATTTTTTAAAACTATTTTTATTTTCTATTTTATTTTCTAAAATTGCCATGTAATTACTGTACAGAGTACTGGGTGTTCTGAAGGAGGGGACTTTTGAATCGCTATCAGTCTTTGTGTGGTGACGAGATCAGCTGAAGTGACAAATTTGACTTTCATACAGCCTTCCAGAAATTTTTGGAAATGTTAGGAATTGTGGAATTTGGAAATGAGCTAGGCAACAAGGTCATAAAGGTAACTATTTTCCAGGAAGACAGGAATTTGGATTTTTTAAAATACAAAAGCGTTATAGGCAACACATGTCATCTATTTATTATTTGCTTTGCTACCAGTAAACAGTAACATCTTAACTGAGGTTCTAGCCATGGATATGACTCTGTGTGAGAACATGCTTTGAACTAGGTAATAGCAGAGAGGAGGAGAAGTTTTGCTTTGCTGTACACTCATGTGGTCCAGGGCACCAATCCTTATAAACTTCTAACACTACTTCTGCTGTTGGTGCATCCTCTCTTTAATTATTTATTTTGGGCTAATGTCCTATGGTAGCCACACTGTTACCCCCTTCCCAGAAGATGTCCAAATTCTAACTCACAAAACCCTTAGTCAAGAGGAACTGTGACTGCAGATGGGATTAAAGTTGTTTATCAGCAGGCCTTACATAAAGACATTATGCTAGTTCTTTTTTGGGTAGGTGAAGACAAGAGTTAGAAGGAGAGAAACGGCATTGTGAGAAAGAATAGCACATATGGTTTGGAATGTGGAAGGAGTCCCAAGTCAAGGAATGGGGCAAACTCTGGAAGTACGAAGAGCCATGAGATTAGTCACTCATATTCAGCTTTGCTGACCCCTTGAGTTTAGTCCAGTGAGAAACTTGTGTTATTTTTAGCAATCAAGTCTGTGGTCTTTTGTTATAGCAGCAATTGGAAACTAATGTACATACTTATGAACTGCATCCTAGAAGGTTTATGAAGCTTTTATATGTGGTTAATATTTTATATGAGGGGACAATAAAATAACCTAAATGTTGTCAGAACTCACAAATCATTGAAAGTTTAGAAGATGAAATAGGAAATCTTATTTTTTTATGTAGACCCTTATCTATAGGGATGCTCACAGTTGCCTAGGTAACCACTCCTTCATGGAGTCATCCACTGTGTGTTTGAACATGCGTATTGAGTACTTCCTCTATAATAATTAGATGCAAAAATTAATACAATAGTTACTTAATATGACTAGAATATTCTTAATACATCCTATCATCCAGTTGGTCTCTCTTTCAGTCTTTTCCTAACCACCTCATTCCTCCATTTCCAAATCTACAAAATGTTAGAACTGAGCTTTTCAACCAGTGATATCGTGTAGTGAATCATTGCTGAGGTGGATATTAAGAGGCAGGTGAAACACAAAGCCTAGACCTGTACTGCAGACTATGACCCAGTCATCTGAGGAAGCAGATACTATAGTGATTTTTTAAATCTTTTATGCATACGAGGTGTGTGTGTGTGTGTGTGTGTGTGTGTGTGTGTGTGTGTGTGTGTGTGTGTGTACCAGGGACTCTTGTCCCTGAAACTGAACATTACTTTTTGCATCTGGCTTCACATGGGAACTGGGGAATTGAAACCATGCTATGCAAGCAACCACCTTTAACCATTGAGCCATCTCTCCAGCCTGTGGTTATATATTTTTTTTGGTAAAAGTTCCTTACATAATTCTTTACCTTGCTTTAGGGAGTAAGATAAATACAGGAAAAAAAACCAGGGGTCACAAAAGAAATCTCAACAAATTCAAAGTTTTAAATTTCATATAGTTGATGAAATATTATTTGATTACAAGTAATATAAGGATAAACTAAGAAAAGATAGCTATTCAAAATCTTCACATTTGGAAATCGACATTAAACATACCTAAATAGTTCTCTGAATATAAGGAGAGTCAAAGTAAAATTGTGAAATCTTCAGTATGACATCACAATGAAAGTCAAAGATAAATATGTCAAAGCTGTAGAAGGCAGTGACAATGATGTTCAGAGGGAAATTTATACCCTTAATTAATGTGTGTCTATGTGTGTGTGTGACTGGGGATTGAGTCCAGGGCCTCAGGGTTCACACATGCTAGGTAAGTGCTCTACAACCAAACTACATTTCCAGTCTTATTGGACTTAATCTTTAATTAGAAAAGGAGAGATCTTGAAAATAAATTGAACTCAAAAACATAGCAAAAGAAGACCCCAAAGAGATGAATTTGCATCAGATTAAATATAAAAGCAAGGGCTGGAGAAATGGCTCATTGGTTAAGGTGCTGGCCTGCAAAGCCTAAAGACCCAGGATTGATTCCCCAGTACCCACATAAGGCCAGATGCACAAGGTGGTGAAAGCATCTGGAGTTTGTTTGCAGTGGCCAGAGGCCCTGGAGTACTCATTTTCCTTTTCTCTCTTGGTATCTCAGTATCTCCCTCGCTCTCTTTCTCTCTCTTATCTGCTCCTTTCTCTCTCATAAATAAATAAATAATATTAAAATATATAAAAGCAACATTAATGAAACAAAATAACTTTTTTTTTGGTCTAGGACCTGAGGAGTGCCAGCTAAGCACTTTCCACTGAGAGATACCCCTATCTGGCAAGACAGTTTTTATAGAATTGATTAGTAAAATTGAGTTTCTTCCTTGAAAGATTAAAAAAAAAAGTTCAGCAAACACTGTGATAAACATACACAGGATAAACTTTTAAATCTTTAAAAAAGATAAACACAATAAACACTGTGATAAATAGACAGTAGGAGTAGGAAGGAAGCACAATGCTCTATGATAAAAACATTTATTACCCACCAGATGCCTGTGAGTTTTCCTACATTTCCAGGTACTCTTGAACACAAGTTTGATGGACCCACTAAACTGTGGGCATACGACATTCCATTTCTAAATCAAAGCATGTAAGAACCCCTGTGCGACTCTTCAGCACCTCGACTACTTTGCAGTTGTGATTTGAAAGCCATGTGCTGAGACCGTGGAACCATTGGATGCAAACAGCTTGGATTACTGAGTCCTAAGGAGAGGAGAGATGCAATCCTCACAGCATTTGTGTGAGCAAGACTAAACTTTGGTAGGTCATTGGCTCATATTTTAATGCAGCACAGCCTATCTTAACCTGACTCCTGTGTTATAAAATGTGCTTTCCTCAGAGTAATTCTGTAATTTACCATATTGTGAAAGCCACAGTATAGAAAGAGAAGAGAAAAGGAGAAATTAACTGATTTCTTCCAAGTCATTATGTTTCTTGCTTGTTACCAGACAAATATACCTGAAGTCCTAATCAATTACTAAGAACTGATAGCCCAGGTTATATACTTCCATAATTTCATATGCCTCAAAGTCTATGGCTACTTTAAAAAATGTTCAACATCCTTAGTCATCTGGGAAATGCAAATTAAAATTACTTTGAGATTCCTTCTCATCCCAGTCAGAATGGCTGCCATCAAGAAAACAAATGACAGCAAATACTAATGAGGATGTGGAGAAAGAGAAACCCTTATCCACTCTTGAGATTGTAAACTGAGGCAGTCACTATGAAAATCAACGTGGAGGTTTTTCACAAAGCAAAAAATAAAGCTACCATGTGACCTAGCTCTACCACTCCTGGGCATATGCATCCTCCTGCTGGGATTCTTACACATGCATGTTTATTTATAGCAAGGGGATGGAATCAGCCGAGAGATGTCTAGCAACAGATGAATGGATTATGACAACGTGCTACACACATACAACGGAATTCTGTTCAGCTGAAAAGAAAAAAAAAACAAAGTTATGAAATTTGCAAGAAAATGTATAAAACTGGAAATCCCTGTATTACATGAGGTAAACCAGGTTCTGCAAAACAAAAGCCATATGTTTTCTCATACATTGACCCCAGCTTTTAACCTGGGTATCCAGGTGGGAATGAATGTGGACAAAGGACAGGAAATTAGAAAGGGGCCTGCAAGATAGGAAGAAGCTTTAAAGGAACCGGTAGGGAAGAC